>PVKS010024162.1:0-31504 GCA_004027875.1 Aplodontia rufa | reverse complement strand
CACACACAAAAACCTTCAGAATTATTCTAACAAGGGAAGTAAAAGACCTCTACAAAAATTATTGAACACTGAATAAAGAAATTGAAGAAGACATGAAAATATGGGCAAGATGCTCCATGTTCTTTTTTATGTAGAGTTAGTAAAATTAAAATAGCCATTTTGCCAAAAGCGCTATATATATCCAGTGTAATCCCCATCAAGATACCAATGTCATTCTTTACAGATACAGAAAAAGCAATTCTAAAATTCATTTGGAACAACAAGAAACCCAGAATAGCCAAAACATTACTAAGCAAGAAAGACAAAAGAGGTGGTTTCACAATACCAGATCTAAAATTATACTATGGAGCTGTAGTAATGAAAACAGCACAGTACTGTTATCAAAATAGGCATGAAGACCAATGGAATAGAATAGAATACTCTGAGACAAACCCACAAATCTTTAAATTCTGATCTTTGACAAAGGGGGTCAAACTATAACATGGAGGAATAACAGCCTATTCAACAAATGATGCTGGACAAACTGGACAGCCACTTGTAGAAGGTTGAAATTAGATCCTTGTCTCTCACCTTGCATGAAAATCAAGTCAAAATGAATCAAGAAACTAGGAATTAAACCAGCTACCACTCCACTGCTAGAAGATAAATTAGGACCAACACTCCAGCATACAGGATATGGGAGTAGGCAATGATTTTCTAAACATGACTCCCAAAATGAAAAAATTCAATGAGTGGGATGCCATTAAACTAAAAAACTTTTGCTCCTCCAAGGAATTGGTCAAATAGAGTTCTACTCAGCTATTAGAAACAATGATATTGCAACCTTTGAAGGTAAATGGATGGCAATAGAAGAGATCATGCAAAGTTAGCCAAACCCAGAGACTCAAGTATCAAATCTTCTCCCTCATTTGTGGAGGCGAGAACAAAACCCAAGCTTGGGTGAAAGTTATTAAACTCATGTATTAACCCAATAACAGCATAGCAACACATAATCTAGGGAAACCATAGATATGTAGGGTGAAGGGGAGTGGAAAGGTGGGGACAGGTGAGAGGGAGAGAAAATAGGAAGAGATCTAGGAAGACAATCTAGCATACTCTTTACACCCCCAAGAAACCAAATAATACTTATATAATTATTTCAATAATTTAATTCTGAAAAATTCACAAAAATTATTCTGGAAAATTATATATATATATATATAATTATACATATATATCATTTTGAATATACATATAGAAAGAGACATTTATATAGGTTTTGGGGCAAAATGTAGAAGAATCAAGAGACTGGGGTGTGAGCAATGTGTAGTAACTCTGATTTAGGTACAAATGCATATAATATTTTTACTTTATATGCATTTATGATTCACAACAACTCACCTCATTAATAAAAAAAAAAGAATTAAAGAGAAATATACTGCCAACTGTTGCAAAATTTCAACCCATATACATAAGAAATATGAAAAAACAAGGTCAAATGACACCTCCTAAGGTTCGTAATTCATCGCCAACTGACTCCAAAGATATTGAAATGAACAAAATAACGGGTAAAGAAAAAAAAGATTATAAATTGACCAGTGAATTTCAAGAAAATACAGAAAATCAACTGAGTGAACTAAGAAAAGTCGTTAAAGCAATAAATGAGAAACTCAACAAGCAGGTAGAGATACTGAAAAGTAAATGCATACCTTGAAATGAAATGAATAATAAATAAAATGTAAAAGTTGGTTGAACATGTCTCTGCAATACAGTAGATCATGCAGAAAACACAATATCAGAGCTTGAAGACAAAGAGGCCTTGAATATTCAGATTCTATTAAAGTAAAGGAAACAGGTAATCATGACCAAATTATACAATAACTCTAGGACAACATTTATAGACCAAATTTAAGAATCCATGGAATCAAAGAGAGATTTGAATATAAGCTAATGGCATAGATAAGCTTTTCAGGGAAATAATAACAGAAAATATTCTGAAACTTGGGAACAAGATGAACATATACATACAGGAAGTACTGAGAACCCCAAATAGACAGGATAAAAAAACTGTCCAAGACATATTATAATTAAAATGCCTAACATTTTCAGACTTCTCAGCACAAACTCTAAAATCCAAATTCTGAAAAAAAATCAATCAAGATTATAATACCCAGAAAAAATATCCTTCAAAATTAAAAATGAAATAGAACCCTTCCAAGATGAGCAGAAACTAAAATATTTCAAACTACTAAGGTCACATTGCAGAAAGTTATTATCCACAGAAGAAATTAAAAACAAACTCCAGAGCTTGGAAGTGAGTGAATCTTATTAGAAAAATAGTTATAGGTGAATGAGAAATTGGATTGAATTAGACATTAGAAATTATTAAAAATCACAGATATTAGTAAATACCTCATAATAACACTGACTAAATGATCTCAAGTCTGCAATTAAAAGGTGTAGACTGTCAGAATGGATTTTAAAAGTCAAGATCTAACTATATGTTGTTCACAAAAGATTCATCTTAATGCAAAGACAGCCACAGTCTGAAATTGAAAGAGTGAGGAATGATATTCCAAGCAAATGGAGATTGGAAACAAGCAAGATTGATTAGTCTTATATCTGACAAAGCAAACTTCAAGACAAAATTAATCAGAAGAAACTAAGAAGTTAATTTCATACTGAATAATCCAAAGGAAGATAAAATATTGGTAAATATTTATTACCCAAACATTAGTGCACCCAAATACTACTCAACTTAAAAGTTCATATAGACTTCAATGTGCTATCACTGGGTGATTTCAACACAACTATCTTACCAATATATAAAATATTTAGAAATATACTCAGTAAAGACTCATCACACTTAAAGCATTGAAATCAAATGGACCTAAGAGACATCTATTGAACATTTAATCCAAAACAGTCAAATTCACTTTCTTCTCAGATGTTCATGGAACTTTCTCCAAAGTAGACCTTATTTTAGGTCATAAAGCAAGTCTTAGGAAATACTTTTTTAAAATTACATGATTACATACACCTTATCAGATCATAATGGAATGAAATTAGCAGTCAACAGGAAGAAAAACTGCAGAAACTATATAATCACATAGAGATTGGGCAATATTTTTTTTAACGATGAGTAGGTGACAGAATAAAATGGGGGGATTTAAGCATTCTAGACTCAAATGAGAATAGAGATGACATATCAGAATCTTTGAGATGCTATAAAAGCAAATCTAAGAGAAAACTTTATAGCTATTATTATCTATATAAAAAATCAAAAATATCCCAAATAAACAATCTGATGATGTACCTCAAAACTCTATTAAAAACAAGACCAAACCAATTCCAAAACAATCAGAAGGAAGAAAACCATTAAGATCAGAGCTAAAATTGATAAAATATTAGAGAATTTAAAAATGCAAAGGATCAATGAAACAAAGAACTGTTTTTTCAAAAAGATAAACAAGACTGATAAACTTTTAGCCAAACTAATCAAAATAAAGAGAAAGAAGACCTAAAGTAATAAAATTAAAGATGAAAATGGGTTAACACTATGGACATCACAGAAATTTAGAATATCATTAGGCACTATTTTGAAAACATACTGCAATAAACTGGAAAATATAGAAGAAACAGATAAATTTCCAGACACATGTGACCTATCAAATTTGAACCAAAACCTAAGCCAAACAATAATAAGCAATGAGATTGAAGCAGAAAAAAAATTTCCGAAAAATAAAACTCCATGATCAGATGGATTCTCAGCTGAATTCTACTTTAAAGTGGAACTAATATCAATGCTCCTCAAATTATCCCATGAAATAGTAAGGAAGCAGTTAACCACTTCCATATTCATTTTATGAAGCCAGTATAACACTAAGATCAAAGTCAGAAAAGGACAGAAAAAGAACTATAGATCAATATTCTTAATAAATATAGATGCAAAAATGCTTAAGGAAGTATAGCAAACTGTGTTCAACAACACATTAAGAAGATTGTAATATATCATGGTCAAGGTGGTTTCATTGCAGGGATACAATTTTGATTCAACATATGCAAATCAATAATGTAATATCACACAAGAATATAATTAAGGATAAAAATGAGAAAAAGCCCATAATGATATGAGAAAGTGTTCTACATCACTAGCAATCAGAGAAATGCAAATCAAAACTTCACTCAGAGTCCACCTTACACCTGACAGGTTGGCAAAAATGAAGAATATGAACAATAACAGATGCTGGAGGGGTTGTGAAGAAAGGAACACTATCACCCTATTGATAGGATGCCAAGCTTGTACAGCCACTCTGGAAAGCAGTGTGGAGACTCCTTAAAAACTAGGGCTGGACCCACCTTATGATCCAGCTATCCCATTCCTGGGTATTTTCCCCAAAGAGCTAGAATTGGCATACTACAGAGTCACAGCTACATCAATGTGTATAGCAGCTCAATTTATTATAGCTAAACTATGGAACTAACCCAGATGCCCCTCACTGGACAAGTGTATTCAAAAACTATATACATGTATACACACTCATGTACACACACACACACACACACACAATGGAGGTCTACTCTGCTATTAGAGAGAATGATATCATGGCATTTGCAGCCAAATGGATGGAGATGGAAAAAAATATGCTGAGTGAAATATTGCCAACTCACAGACTTAGGGGCCAAATGTTTTCTCTTATATGTGGAAGCTAGAATACAATCTAAAACAGATGCTAAGCTAAATAATAACCTCAACATAGGTGAATTTTTACATAAGCAGGAGGAACCATAACTATGACGCTGAGGGGAGAAGGGAGGGGGAAGGGAGGAAGGGAGTGGAGGGGTTATCCATGAGAAACCCAACTAATATGGGGGGTAAAGTAGGGGAAACATGGGAACAGGGAGTCGACAAAGGACGGAGATCAAGGACTAGCATCAGCCTTAACTTCATTTGTCAATATCCCTATGTTCATGATTGTATAACAAGAAGTCCCTCCAATATGTAAGACTATGTTGAATGAATAAAAACAAATAATTTTATATAGAGTAGATGCTAAAATGACAACATCTTGACTATTATGGATTTTAAATAAAATATATTATTAAAATGTAAATAAAAGAAAAATCCTTTGACAAAATTTAATACTCATTTATCATTAAAAAAAAACAATTAGGGAGAAAAGAAACTTACCTCAACATCATAAAGGCTATATACAAGAATCTAAGCCAACATGATAGTGAAATGAAAGCATTTACTCTAAAAGTAGGAACAAGACAAGTGTGTTCACTTTCACCATTCCTGCTCATTGTAGTGCTTGCAATTTTAGTCAGAGAAATTATACAAGAGATATATAAAGGATGCAATGAAGGAAATGAAGAAGTCAAATTATCTCTATTCACAAATGATATAATCTTACACATAGAAGATCCAAAAAGTTCTACAAGAAAACTTCTAGACATAATTAAAAATCAGCAAAGTAAGAGGATACAAAATCAAAGACAAACCCACATGGTCATCTGATCCTTGACAAAGGTGCTAAAAATATGTTGGAAAAGACAGCCTTTTTAACAAATGGTGCTGGGAAAACTTTCTAGATGTCAATATGTAGTCCTACATGTAGATGAATAAAAATAGATGTCTATCTCTCACCTGCACAAGTCAACTTGAAATGGATCAAAGCTTAGGAATTTGACCAGAAAACACAACTGCTGGAAGAAAACATAGAGTCAGTAGACCAATATATAGGTGCTGTCCATGACTTCCTTGACAGGGCTCCTCAAACTCAGGAAATAATACCAAGAATTAATTCATGGGATTTCATCAAATTAAGAACTTTCTCCACAGCAACGGGAATGATTCAGAGTGTGCAGAGAGAGCCTACGGAATGGGAGAACATGTTTCTCAGATACCCTTCTGACAGAGTAATCCTCTGTCCAGAATATATAAAGTACTCAAAAATTTTAGCACCTAAAAATCAAATAACTCAATCAATAAATGGGCAAATGAACTAAATAGGTACTTCTCCAAAAAGAAATCCAAATGAAAAACACATATGAAAAGTGTTCAACATTTTAAGCAGATCACCTTCACTGAGCTTTCTTCTCACTCGATTAGAATGGCAGTCATCAAGAATGCAAATAATAAAAAATGCAGGACAGGATGTAGGAAAAAAGGAAAACATACACTACTGGTGGGATTGTAAATTCGTGCAGCCACTATGGAAATCAGTAGAGAGTTTCCTCAAGACTAGGAATGGAACCAACATATGACCCAGCTACAACATTTGTTGATATTTGTTCAAAAGAATAAACATCAACATATTATGATGATACATGCACGACCATGTTTATAGCAGCACAATTCACAATCACCAAATTTTGAAACCATTCTCAGTGCCCATAAGTAGATAAATGGATGTGAAAGTGTTACACACACACACACACACACACACAACCACACAACAGAATTTTGTTCAGCCATTAAAAATAACAAAATTGGGGGCTGGAGTGGTGGCTCGGTGGTATTGCTCTTACCTTGCATGTGCAAAGACCTGGATTCAAACCCCAGCGCCACATATATAACCAAGAGTCAGAGAAACAAAAACCAGATGAAAAAATAAATAAAATTGGTTCTCCTTCTCACTCTCTCCTCTCTCTCTCTTTCTCTAGTAAAAATAATAATAATAATAATAATAATAATAATAATAATAAATAATGAAATTGTCATTTGCAGGTAAATAATGGAACTTGAGAACAAGTCAAGTGAAATCATCCAAATTCAGAAAATCAAGGGTCATATGTTTTATCTCACTTGTGGAAGTTAGAAAAAAAGATTAAGAAAAAAAGACAAGGGGACAATCTCATGAAAGTAAAATGGAAACCAGGAGAATACAGTAAGGAGAATGGGTAGGGAGGAGGAGAGAGAAAGAGGAGGCATTGGGGAATGAAACTGACCAAAATTATACTGTATGTATGAGTAATTATAAGAAATCCCATTATTAAATATAATTATAAGGCACCAATAATTTTTTTTAAAAGAGAATAGATCAGCCTGCAAAAGAAGTGATGCACAGAAAATAGTGTCCTTTGACACAGGTATGTACAGAAAATTCAAGTTTTGTTTGAAACTTCATAAACTTGATGCATTTTTAAGATGTTTTTATTGTTTGAATTTATCTACTGGAACAGTAAGACATATAACCATGCAATTCTCTGTGGTGTGAAAATGGATCATCTGAGGCAAGTAACACCAACAGTCATCAATATACAATGCTCTTTTAAGCAAAATTGAGTTTGCTTTGAACTTGAGTCTATCAAGGCTCTAGATCCTGAATAGCCAGTGTGATATTTTAATACAAAAGGAACCAGGCTGGTAAAAATTGAATGAAGATTTACTTTTTCCATAACTGGTATTTAGTATGTTGCAACAGTTGAAACAAGCAGTCTTAAAAACTTGCTATTGGGGCTGAAGCAGTGGCTCAGCAGTTACGGAGTTGCCTGGCATGCACAAGGACCCAAGTTCAAACCCCAGCCCCACATACACAACAGTCTTGGAGCAACGAAAGCCACATGAAGAAACTAAATAAAACTGATTCTCTCTTTCTCACTGTTCTTCTCTCTCTCTCTCTCTCTCTCTATATATATATATATATATATATATACACATGCATACATATAATATATGCATGTATATATATGTATGTGTATATATGTATATATATACATATATATATATTTTAAACTTGCTACTAAAATAAACCAGCAGGTAAAAATAAAAGCTACACCATTAAACTGGACCAGAGGTTTTTGAAAAATCACCCTGAGCAAAAGTAAATATCAACAAAGTTCATCTTTATTTTAGCTCTTAAGTTCCTCTGTGAATGTTGTACATGAATACATAATTGTAGTATACCTTTTTTAAAAATTCGCAATTTCAAAATACCAGTGTTAGAGGGCGCAGTGGTGTATGCCTGTAATCCCAGCAGTGCAGGACTGAGACAGGCGGATTGCCAAGTCCAAAGCCAACCTCAGAAACTTAGACCCTAAGCAATTTAGTGAGACCCTAAATAAAAACTAAAAAGGGGTGGGGATGTGGCTCCGCAGTAAAGTGCCTCTGGGTTCAATCCTCAGTAACAAACAAAAAGACAACAGCAATGCCATGCCAATTTAAGGGTTTATTGTAAAACTCAGCTTTGAGAACTATACAAGATTTTTTGTTCTTTTTGTTTCAAACTGTTATTGGTAATACATCTTGTGAGAATCTTCAGGATTGATGTTTTGGTTAATTGTTTCTTAAGGACTGGAGCAGTGGCTCAGAGGTTAAGGTGCTTGCTTGCCTGGCAAGCACAAGGACATGAGTTCAAACCCCAGCACTATATACATGACAAAGTGTTGGACCAAAGGCCACATGAAAAACTAAATAAAATTGATTCTCTCTCTCTTTCTCTCTCTCTCACTATCCCTCTCTCTTTAAAAAAAATTATTTCTTAATTTGAAAGGCTGTTTTCCTTTGCAAACTGAAATCTGTGAGCATGGGACCAAGACCAGGTATAACATTCCTGTGGCAGCCCTACTTTATTTTATTATAATGTCTTGTTGAATTAATAAGATATTTGCAAAATTGTGTAATAGAGGATGTTGTTACCATTGTTCTTATCCCATGAAAGTAGTTGTTACACAATTCTTATTTTATAAGCAGCACAACCAGAAAGTACTATGGCACTCTGGACTAGTCTTTTGAAGGGAAGGAAATTTGAGGTTGTCACTTGAGTGGTTATTAGCAGATACTATTTTTTATAGAAACCAGTTTATGGTCCATGATACAAACTGACCAACATTTTAAGGTATTGCAGTAACCTGGCACATTATAACCCAAAGTAAGTTGTCATTAAAGATCATTTTTATCTTTACCATGAAAATATTCCATGAAGTTTTTAAAGCTGCTTCACTTTATAATTTAAGGTGTTGCATGAGCATTATAAATTGATCCATCTTGATATAAAATTTACAATATGGTTCAATGATAACTGCAGAACTATGGATGAAGTGATTCCTATCCTTCATCTTAAAAAAAATCAGAAGTAATTTCAAATGATTCTGCAATTAGATTACTTTCTAATGCAACAGTAAAAAAGAAAAACTCATAGTGATAAATCTCCCTGCTCATGTGAACATCTGCTCATAAGCTGTAACCATTTTCTCATTTCCAGTTCATATCACTATGAATTATGGTTATCTGGCCTCTGCCCCTACTGTCCTCTGCAACACTTTCAACACTGTCTCTGATGGTGTTGTAAATCAAACAGAAACTTTTCAATTCTATGTTATTTGGTCTGGGTTTGGAATATTTGACAAGACCTTGGGCCCTTCATCTGCAGATTGTAAACCTTTGACAGCTTTATATCCCTTTTAGGATAGAATTTTAAATCCCTGCCAGCTGGTAGGTCCCTTACTGATGGATCTCCTACTTTCCTCAACTCTCACCTTCTTGGCCTTGGTCTTTGTTCCAACTATCCTTATCTCTCTGTAATCCCCTGGAAGGGCCAAGAACTCCTTCCTTCTTCTTCCCCTGGCTCATCCCTACTCACCCTGCAGACCTCAGCTTTGGCATCCTTTTCTCTAGGAGCTGTAAGCTCCTAACTTTGAGTTTGGAACCTTTCTTGTGTGTTTCCATAGAGCCTGTAATTATTCATTTATCACAGTTACTTGTCCTTATCATTAAGGCAGTAGGTTACCTGCCTGAATCACCCCAGAGTACCTAAGACTTTTAAGAGTGGAGACTAATTCTGTTCAAGAGATATTTCCAGCATAGTGCCTGGCTAGAGTAGTTCCTTAATAACTATTACATGAATTAAGCTTGTATTTATGGAAGACTTTCTTTAGTCCAGGTTCTGTGCTGCATGCTTTAAAAATGACAGTCTCTTAAGCCTCAGAGAATCCTTCAAGATAGTAATTTCTATGATCAGGAAACTTGGCCACCAAGAAGCTGAAGAATCTGCCCTTAGCTGGTTACATCTGTGGTTGCTCAGCAGCCAGTGATGTACAACCTCAACAAAAAGAAACATCAGCTAAAAGTTGGGACATTATACCTGATAAAGAGAGGTCCAAGATAAACTTCTGTGGTTCAAGGGCTTGACCTGGAAGCTGATCAACAGAAATCAACTCAGCCTCAAGCTGGGAATGTGTTGTACATAGAGTTATGCATCCCTTAACAATGAGGAAAGGTTCTGCAAAATGTGTTGCTCAGTGATTTCACCCTTGTGCAATCTTAGAGAGTATTTGCACAAACCTAGCTGGCGTAGGTCAGTCACTCAACATGGCCTCTTGATGCAAGAGAGGTAGTCAACAAGAGATGTGGGAGGCTGCTGCTGACATACCAGGGCACACTGCTTTTAGTGAACTTTATTTTTTCTAAATAACTAGAAAGAGTACACTCTCAAAAAATAATAAAAATATATCAGAGTAAACACACCAATAAGTCATTTACTGTCATTATCGAATGTTGGATGTTACACTGTGTGTGTTCTCTCTTTTGTACTACTGGCAGCACAATAGCTTTAATTGACACCAGTGATGCCACAAACATGAGTAACATGCTGTCCGGTGACATTAGCACAGATCTGAAATCAATGGGTGTTTTAGTAGCTTTTGCCATCACTATAACCAAAATACCTGACAAGAACAACTTAGAGGAGGAAAAGTTCATCTGGGGATCTCAGCTTCAACCGTACATAGATGACTGACTGTTGCTCCGAGCCTGAGGGGAGTCACAACCCTGTGGTGGAAGGGCCCAGCAGAGGAGAGCTGCTCACCTCATGATAGAAAGGAAGCAATGGGGTGGGGGCTCATGCAGGAAAGAAGCACCCTCCAAGGCATGCCCCCAACGACCCACCTCCCCCAGCACACCTCACCTGCCCACAGTTACCACCCAGTCAATCCATTCAAACCAGGATGGACTCATTAGGTTATAGCTCTCATGATATAATCATTCCACCTCTGAACAGTCCTGTGTTAGCATATACCCAAATCATAACACCAGGCAATAGGAATTTTTCAGCTCCATTATAATCTTATGGGACAACCATTACACACGAAGACTGTTTTTATCCAAAATGTCATTATATGGCATGATGGCATTATATTTCTTCACATCTCAAAAAGTTTTCTGGCCATCTCAGTGGCACACACTTGTAATTCCAGTGGCTCAGGAGTCTGAGGAAGGATAATTGCATGTTCAAACTCAGCCTTAGCAACTTAGCAAGGACCTAAGCAGTTTAATGAGATCCTGTCCCAAAGCTAAAAATTTTAAAAAACAGGCTAGGGATGTGGCTCAGTGGTTGAGAGTCCCTGGGTTCAATCCCTGGTATAAAAAAAATGCTTTCTGGCTAGGAGAAGCTTCCTATTTCTGAGCTAGCAAAGGGTTCCACCAGGATCATGGTTCAAAGGTAATTATGCAGATATACTAACTAGCCATTAAGAGCAGTAACTCCTGGTCTTTATATCCCAGGAATCAGTGTTTCTCTACCTTAATTGACTCAGGAGTCAGGTGCCAGTCAAACAAGAGACCCCTCCAAATGCTTAGAGCATACAGAAATTATTCACAATGGCCAATCCTACACTATTTTCCAAGACCTGCCCTGCATTTCCTGCAGAAAGCCTAGTAAAAACTCTGACCTAAACCTTCTGCTAACTCCTGCCTTCTGCCTCCTGACAACCTGTGTGTTTCCCACATGGCCTTGGATGGCATGCCTGTCTCTAGGACCTGTAAGTATAAAACACTTTATTTTTGTGTCCCTCTCAGGGCTGGAGCAGTGGCTCAGTGGTTACGGTACTTGCCTGGTAAGCACAAGGACACAAGTTCAAACTCCAGCACCATGTATACAACAAAGTGTCTGAGGAATGAAAGTCACATGAAAACCTAAATAAAGATTGTTTTTGAGTCTCTCCTGCATTTCCTCTTGTGCCCACACTTAGCTTTCTCATTAAATAATACAAAACAGGGTGAGTTTGGACATGGTCCTGAGACCAAAAGGAAGATTCTACCAATGCTAGAAGCAAGAGGTGAGGAACTGTTGCTTTCAAAGATGACAACCTGAAACTATGCTCAAGTTGGAAACTGAACTGTTAAAAGTTTCTCAGTAGTTTTACAGTTTTCTCCCCCAAAAGGAAACAAAGCTAGTAATTGGTAAGAAAGGATTTGGTGGGCTTGATTCTATAGCAAAAACGACATTCCCAATTTCTCTAAGCTTCAGAATGAATTAAAGAGAATCATATCAGTGCAAAACAGAGTTGCTGGAAAACCCATCATCATGAGGCCAGGACAAGGTCTGTTTTTAAAATCCTTTTCTCCCCATGAGAACTTTCCCAACTGCTGGGAAGAGTGTTTGATGCGTCTATATTTCCTAGCATAACCTTTCCCAATTAATTTTACAGAGTTATTGAAGTCCTGATGTGATGACACTGTTGAAATGGGGATAAACTAAAGGACAAGTGGCCTTAACACCAAACTCTGAATCTTCACTTCCTACTCACAAGCACCCAGCTTTTACGGAAATGTCTCTGAATGAAAAGTAGGGATTAATCTCTTCCTGAGAGAACACCTTTTGGTCTTTAATGCCCAAACCTCAGAGATAGTATTCATCTCTCTACAGGACATATTTTTTAAAGAGAGAAAGTGACAGTGAGAAAGAGAGAAAGAGAGAGAGAGAGAATCAATTTTATTCAGTTTTTCGTGTAGCTTCTGTTGTTCTGACACTTCCTTGTGTACATGGTGCTGGGGTTCAAACTCGTGTCCTCATGCATGCCAGGCAAATTCTGTAACTGCTGATCCACCACTCCAGCCTGTCTATTCAACATTTTTAACCAATGTTTATGTAAGAAAAATGTACTCCTGTACACATGTCCTTAAAACTCAGTACTACATATTAAACAAAACAATGTACATTATAACTGTTAGGATACAAGAATCATAATAAAAGAACTCCAGTGCCAACTGGTGGTTGTGCGATTTGGATATTGCTAACACTAAAAGATCATATTAACTGCGTACAAAACAAAGATGTTAATTTCTATATCAACTTTTGGTGACCAAGAAATAATGTAGTAAACATTTTTACATCCTTGCATGACAGTTTATTTATCACATACAAAATTTTTCTGTGTTCTACCACATTGTAGGAAATTGGCTCAGAGTCTGGGGCTAATTTGTGGTGTGATACAATTTTTACAACCTGAAATAATGTAAAAAAAATCTTTCCTCTAATAATCTTGTACTATGAAGTTTTTTTTTTCTTTTTTTTTTTTTAAAGAGAGAGCAACAGTGAGAGAGACAGAGAAAGAGAGAAACAGCTTTATTTAGTTTTTTCACATGGCCTTAGCTGCTCCAACACTCAGTTGTGTACATGGTGCTGGGGTTTGAACCCGGGTCCTCGTGCTTGCCAGGCAAGCGCTGAAACCGCTGAGCCACCGCTCCAGCCCCTTGTACTATGAAGTTTAAATGAATTGCTGGAATTAAACAGGAAATGATTACACATAGAATATCAAATCAGAAATGGGACTAAAATAGCATTCTTACCCAAACAAAGGGATTCTCCCTCTTGTGCCCTCCACTGGTTTTACCCCTCCATATGGGTGAGAAGACTAATGAACAGGATCATTTTCCTAGAGTCCCTTCTAGATCACACTGAGTTCCTGAAACCTTGGAACTCCATTCAAAAAGGAACAGGGGCTGGAGTGGTGGCTCAGTGGTTACGGTGCTTGTCTGACATGCATGAGGATATGAGTTCAAACCCCAGCACCACATACACAACAAAGTGTTGGAGCAACAAAGGTCATATGGAAAGCTAAATAAAATTGATTCCCTCTCTCTCTCTCTTTCTCTTTAAGAAAAAAAAAAGGAAGAAGAGCAGAGGACAACAGGAATTTGTCAGCAGAATCATCCCCTTTTTTTCAATATTTCCAAGAAAACCCCCCACCCAGTCACTTCTGCTTATACCCTGTTTGCTAGAACTGTATCAGATGTCACCCTACATATAAGGTTGGGAATACATGGGACAGTATTGCCACAATCAAAAAAAATAAAATAAATGAACAAATAAGGGAAGTGTATTTAGGGAAGAAAGGGAAATTGGGTATACTTAGGTAAACTGAAGTGTCCACCACAGATATGGTTACGTGGGGAGGAAATTTAATCTTCTCCTAAACCAGCAATAGCTGTTTTGGTTTTCACCTCCTCGCCAAATAAACTCAATACCATGTCCAATGGTCAACTGGCAGAGGTGGTTAGCGGAAGAATAGCAGAGTATCTTGACAAGAGATTTTTGGAAAATTGCCAGTGCTCCCAGTTATGAACACCTACCGACACTGGGATTTTCTGTCACTCAACACCATGTGTATATTTCTTCATTCTGAATCTCAATCACCTAAAATAACCAACAATGGGCTTCTAATTCCATCTTTAAAACTTGTCGATAGATTCCATTGCCATCCCCAATCATTCTTCACAGCTTTTTTAACACAGAGTGACAGACAATGAAACAAAATGGGGAGTTGTCAGCAGGTGAGAGTACTTAACACATTTCCAGAGGCTGGAAAGAAGACAAGCACGGCAGGGTATTACAGGGGGAAAGCAAGGGATTTCAGCAAGAGAGAACCCCTGAGGATTTTCAGGCTGTTCACATCTATAGAGTCCCAGAGCCAAAAAATTTAAAAAGGCAAACGCAAAAGGTGTAAATACAATTTGGATCATGGAAAAGCTGCCCTAGTCATTGGCCACTACCTGGCCTTTCCATTTTCACATATTCAATCTCTACTCATATGACCACCAGCATTTTAGCAACATGAGGTTTTGTTGTTGTTTTTTTTTTTAATTAACCCCTTAGAAGTGGTTTTTAAAAACAACCATACGGATTTCCTACAGAGAATAGGGCTTCTAGAAATGAAAAGGGCTACACAGTGAACTGCATTCTGGTATTTGAACCTTCCTCACTCCCAGATTAAAGGTTGTTCCTGCAAAATGAAGTCTTTCTCACCAAAATACTTGTCTGTAGACAGAGTTCACAGGGAAATCAACCTACATACAACATAACAGAGGAAATTCGGGATTGCCAGTTAGAAAAATCAAATGAAGCTGTGCAAAACTGTCCAACTAAACACAGCAGAAGGGTCTCAAACAATGGATCACGTGAGAGCATAACCCAAAAATGCCAATAAGAGAACAGTGGGAAATTTCTGAACTTGGCTACCACCTTGTGCATTTAAGAGAATGGATCTTTCTTTCAAGAAAGAAATTAAAAGTCTCCTCAATATATTTCTCTTTCCATTTTATGCAGGACTCGAAATCCCAAAATAGGTTTTAAAAAAATGTTTCACTTTTTAAAGTTTCTGTTCGTCTGTGATTCAACCTCAGAGGGTTATGCTCATCTGCCCGGATCGAGTCTTGTTCTTTCTTCAACAGCTTGCACCCTCTTCTCAAGATGTCATTACAGCTTCAACGTCTCCTAAGCCAGATTGCTTCAGCCCATGTGCCCCACTTTTACAAATGGCCAGGAGAAACTAATCACCCACTGACTTAGTCTGTTTTTGGTTACTATAACTGAGTACTTGAGACTGGGTAATTTATAAAAACAGAGGCTTATTTGGCTCACATTTCTGGAAACTGAGATGTCCAAGAGCATGGCACCACCAGCTACTCATGATCTAGTGAGGGTTTCCTACGAAGTCATCACATCAGTGACAGCATCCATCACATGCCAGCCAAAGAGCTCACAACCTCCAGAGTGACCACTCTCATATTAACCTATGAATTATCTCAGCCTTCACAATCTGATCACCTCCAAAGGTCCCACGTTTCAACACCACTGCTTTGGGGACCAAGATTTCAATACATGAACTTTTGCTGAACATACTGAGACCATACCCACCCCCTTGAGTTTCAAAAACCTTGAGGAAATCTCTAGAATAAACATGCTAACACTACAGTCTTTAAATCTCATCTCTTATACATCCCCAAGGTCACTCTTCAAGCCAAAGCATGGATTACAATGTAAATCCACATCATTTTTGCCATATTAAATAGAAGGATGTAGACAGTACAAAGGAATTTTAAAAAACAAATTAAAAAAAAAACCCTTGTTATTGATAAATCAAGAAAGGCTATTTGGAGAAATCATTTGCTACAGCCGAGCAGCCTAGGACCTTGAACCAAACCAGCTCAAATGACCTACCTTGACCCTTTTTCCCTGAGCATTGAGTCTGAGACTTTTTCAACTTAGGGGAAAATTTGTCCTGCAGAAAGCAGGAGCAACAATCAGCTCATCCAATAAAAAGTTCAGTTCCAAGAGACGGAACAGGAGAGCTGAATTTTCTCCACAATGCTCAGGCTTGCTCCTTCCTCTTCAAGTAGAGAGAACAGTGGGGGTCAACTTCCCTGACCAGTTCTCAGAAGAGTAAGATCCCACAAAATGTCACAGAGCCTATCAAAGAGATGATAATTACCTGAAGGATTTGGCAGTGATTAGGAAGGGGCACCAGGAAACTTTCCAGCATTGTTGACATATTTTCTATTTTGATCTGAATAGTGATTACATGTGGGTAGACATAGGCAAAAATCCAACAATTGTTCACTGAAGATGTGTACATGTCACTTCATGTAAATCATGTGTCAAAA
This sequence comes from Aplodontia rufa, assembly GCA_004027875.1. Taxonomy (NCBI): domain Eukaryota; kingdom Metazoa; phylum Chordata; class Mammalia; order Rodentia; family Aplodontiidae; genus Aplodontia; species Aplodontia rufa. The sequence continues at coordinate 14,859 of PVKS010024162.1, read as the reverse complement.
AAGACAAGAAAGAAGACTTCATGTGCACATACAAAACCATTTTCCAAAGAAACAACTCCAGCCCTTCCTTAATTCTCCAGATTTCTGAAAATGATATATTCCAGAGAATAAAGTATCAGCCAAAAAGAGGAAGATACTCTTCTCAAGATGTCCTATCTACACTTTCCCAAAACCTTGTGGAAGTTGAAGCAACTCAAGATTAGAGAGGCAGAGAAATAACCAAGATGCTTCTGAGAAGAAACAGTCCCTACACCCTCACCCCCATGCATTACAACGTGGGTCTCCTCAAAGAGAATGCATCTAAAAAGTCAACACCACGTGTGACCTGTGACTTTAAGTTCCTTGGTTGGAAACACAGAACATCGGGCTCAGGAAATTGAAGTCCAAAAGGCATTCCAGACCTTGAATAATTTTCCCTGAAAGCAGTTTCGCAACCTCAGTTCAAAGACCTGCTCCCAGGATTAATTCTCAGGTAGGTGCCACGTCATTTTCTTTTTACAAGGGTCCTTGCATTAATCAAATTGGGGAAACAATGCCTTTGAGGGCACCATTTAAGACTAACCAAAAGAACAAAATGAACAATTTTAGATATTCCAAATACTAAACATTGGGCTGGAGCGGTGGCTCAGCGGTTTCGGTGCTTGTCCAGCAAGCATGAGGACCCGGGTTCAAAGCCCAGCATCCATGTACACAACTGAGTGTTGGAGCAACTAAGGCCATGTGAAAAACTAAATAAAGTGTTTCTCTCTGTCTCTCTCACTGTCCCTCTCTCTTTAAGAAAAAAACAAACAAACAAACAAATACTAAACATTGCTATACACCCAATCCCCTGTGTATTTCCAGCTGCCACTATCTCTCCCCACCCAGAACCACTACCCAGAAATGGTAACAGAGAGGCTAACAGGTTCCAGAAGGAGGAACCTTGTCCCCACCTCTCAGGCTGAGTTCAGGAAGGAGTGAAAACCATCTAGATAGGCTCATGGTTTCTGAGAGAGAAAGAAATCTAGCCTCGCTGCTCAGGCAGAGCCCGGATAAATGGCGAGGCTTCCAAGGAGGAATGGCTGCATGGTGTGCCTGCAGGGATGGTCAAGGACTCGGTGACAGAGACTTCCCTGTGCCCAAGCACAGGATAAGAGTGGATGACTTCCATGCCTCCCCCAGAGAGGCACAATGCAGTCCAGAGAGGACAAGGAAGGGTCTATGCAGAAAAAGAGGAACCTCTAGGCAGCTGCATGGAGAGCCAGTGGGATGATGGCTATTCCAGTGTCAAAAGATGACATGAAGGACCACGCTGATCTTCAGTCTTCCCTTCAACAAGCTAGCCATGGTCTCTGGTCCATAATACACCGGTCGCCCGGCCCATAATAAACTTTAGTGCAAATTAGAAAATGACACCTGTAAAGTATGTCCTGCTTAGAAAGGGGAATGCAGATTAGATTTCAGATCCCTTGCTCCCTCCCCACACTACTCCTAAAGCGATGGCACCTAAAAATAAGACCTTAGATGGTGTGAATTTAAACCTGTTCCATGCCACCTCCCAAATCTGGCTGAACAGTGAACACTAGCTCATCTCAGGGGATTTAGCTGAAAACCTCAAGTAAAATAAATCTGTGCCGAAATGAAATAATAATGTTCAAAAAACAAAGTTACAATTAAGAAAATATAGCAATGTCCATGAGATACATTAAAAGTTTGCTAAATTATAATATTTGAGCATTTAGTTACAAAATTAAAACTTGACAATTTATCCTAGTTAAGCATACAGAAGAAAGGGGACCTGAGAGGAAATACAACATAAGCAGTAGTGACAGGTGCGGACTCAGGGCCAGAACAACCATGGAGAAGAATCTCGTCCAAGTTCTGAGCTTCGTAATAAAGAAAACTGACAGCAAGCGAAAGCTGTGTTTGCATGAGATTTAGGAGCTTTAAATCTCTTTCACATGCCTTTGTTGATTCCTGGAATGCTCGTTTTGTAGAAATGCAATCATTACCCTCTGCTTATGAGAATGGGAGAAAGATGAAGAAAGGGGAAGCATGAGATATAAAAGTTTTATTTTCAAACAGACACCCATCGATATGGGGAAACATGTGAAGGGATGCTGAGCGTCTTTATTCTCTTCTTCATACTTTACAGATTTTTTGAAGTGTGAAAATTCCTTTTGTGGTAAGGATAGGGAAGAGACAAAATTGGCAAGAATTTAATGACTAATTATGTTTAAAATCTAATTACTAATTATCACAACATAAACCACAGCAAAGCAAAAAGCCTGAAAGAAAAGGCACTAAAGTAAGTTCTAAGGAGTGAATGTGGTCTTTTTCTTTCTTCTGCTTGTCTGTAGTTTCCAAGTTATAATAAATGATAAATATTTTAATAAAAGAAGTGTTTTATCTTAAAAAGAGAAATGCCAAGGTGTATATTTCTGAACTATGAATATCTATGTACCTTAGCAAAATTGTCAAACCACAGGGTGGGGACTTTTGCTGTTTTACTTTTTGTTTGTTTGCTTTTGGTACAATTAACTGGTTAAAAGCTGAGAAAGGACACATGTGCATGCACACACTTTTTTTTTTTAAGAAGAGAGGAAACAAATGACCTAATCCATACTTTTTTGACTCCTATGTGGCCAGCATCTTCAGTATCAAGTGAGAATCTAGTTTGGAAGTAACCTGATTCTAAACCATCCTCTCACTCCATGAAGTCACTTCCCTCACTTCCCTCTCCTTATCTGTAAAACCTATTTTGATGGGGAAACTGAGGCTTGGGACAAGTTAGGTGACCTTCCCAGGATCGCCATAGCAAATAAGTATCTAAATGGGAGAAAATAACTTAAGTTGAGTCTCACTCCTAGGCACACTTTCAGATAGCAAGGACAGGTGTCTCTTGACATCTTGTAAGCTTTGTAAGCTGCAAATAGTACCTACAATTAGAATAATAGTATCTCTTAGAAATATGGATCCATGGAGGCTATGGGAAAACCACTCTCCCAGGACTCATGACATGAAGAGGATCCCACTTCAAATATAGAACACACATATGGAAGGCATAGCAAATGATTGAAAAATAATTGTTGGGGACAACATTCACTTCTTCCTTTATATCAATTAATTAGTCTCTGTCCTGTACATTTGTCCATAATATCCAAGCTAACGTGAAACCCGTATATAACCCTCACCACTTAAGAAACATTCAGAAGATAAGAGACCTTTAAACGAGGGAGGTAAGCCTGTAGTGATTTACTCATGCAAAACAGAAATTCTAGATGTCATTTGTCAAATGTTTGTGAAATAATGGGGCTCTTAATCTTCTCAAGCTAACCCGCTGCTTTTCCTGTGCCAAAGGCTACTTCCTTCAACTAAAGTATCCAACTGTGAAACCCATTAAACCACACTAGAAAACTGAGAATTGATCTTAGAAAGGGACTTTTTAATCTAATGTTTAAAAAAATTAGCACAGTAAACATTCTGGCATTAATACTGATATTAATCAGTATTAATCCCCTATTCCATCTTACTATTTAAGCATGATTGTTTAGGTTATAAAATAATATACATTCTAGAATATTGGGAATCCTGAAAAAAGAGGAAAGAGTCATGTAACACCAACACCATAACACAATAATTAAAATAATACCAGGCTGTAATATTTCCAGATTATTTAAGTTTTAAAGATGAATTCTTCACTCTACCTGAAAGAATCTTGGTGGAGATGATTCATTGTGATAAAATTCACCATCTCCTTAAACATGTTAAACTTGTTTTCATATGGATAAAAATATAAAACAGAAGGGAAATCCTTTTTAAAAAATCAGTCTCGGTGTGGAAAGAAAGAACAAGTCTTATTAGTGAGGCAACTCAAGCCACCCAGTTTCAGTGAACTAGGTTGGTCCTACTGTAGTTAAAACATTTTATTGTCATCAGGAAACAGGAAAATAGTCTAGTCCAAACAACCTAGTCCAAATTTATAAGTCTAAAGGTAAAGAAACATTGCCTATCCCAGGCCTCCAGAATCCACAGGACAAAGAAAAGGAGAGATATTAATGTCTGTGAACAACTCATGAAATCATTGTCCTGGCATGTTTTCCAAAACAAATAAATACGTATTTTTAAAAGCCACCACCAGTATCATAACACGATCTCTAACTTACTGACAAGGGAACTGAAATAGAAAAGAGTACAAGGGGGCTGGGTGGTTCCTTGGTTGTGGCGCTTGCTCAGCACGCGCAAGTACACGGGTTCAAACCCCAGCACCCATGTGCACAACTAAGTGTGGGAGCAACAAAAGCCATGTGAAAAACTCAATAAAAATTGATTCACTCTGTCTCTCTGTCTCTCACTGTCCTTCTCTCTTAAAAAGGAAGGAAGGAAAAAAAAATAAAGAGTACGATGGAAATGGATGGAAATGATCAAGTTCAGGACTGAACCCAGGTACTCTGCACCTTTTTCCTTCCTTTCTTGAACTATTGCACATCTCTTGTTTGCTCTGCAGTGAACTACTCAGTACCTATGTTAATGCTGATTGCAACTGCCCAAAAATAGTTTGCTCATGTTTCACTTGAATTTGGGGGAAAAGGTAACTTTGAGCACTTACACATATAATCTTCCCTAAATTATTCAGTTTGTAAACTACACCTCCATACCTGAAATCCCCAGGACTGCCTTAGTCAGATATGGATCTAGTTCAGCAATACTACATTGTTTTGAGTACCTTTGTTTTGCTCAGCTTTTTCATGGCTGTGACCAACAGACCTGGCAAGAGCAACTAGAGGAGGAACGCTTATCTGGGGTTCACAGCTTCAGAGGTCTCATTCCTTGGATGGCCTGCCCCATTGCTCTGTGCCCAAGGAGAGGCAGAGAACATCAAGGCCGAAGAATGTGGTGGAGGCAAGCAACTCAGGAGATGGCAACAGGGAACGGAGAGAGAGAGCTCTGCTCACCAGGAATGAGATACAAAAACTCAAAGTGACCCACCACCAGTGACCCACCTCTTCCGGCCGTGCTCTGCCTGCCCTCAGTTTCCACCCAATTAATCCTTCAAGTGCATTAATGCATTGACTAGGTTAAGGCTCTCATAACGCAATCATTGCAGCTCTAAACTTTCCTGCATGGTCAAACACATGAACTTTGGGGGCTACCACATAACTAAACTATAACACATAAATATTTTCCCCTATTAGCAGAGGTTTATATTTAATAGAAAGCTAAGCATAAAATGCCAGCTTTGATCATTTTTTTTTTAAAGTAAAGGCATACCCAGCACAGTCAAACTCAAAATCAGCAGCTCAGGGTAACCCACATTCCTAGGGCCTGGGGATTTTCAAAGGGGTTCATTAGCATGAATCTGAGATCACATTGCCATAAAAATTTCAAGCAGTGTTAGCCTATCTTTGGAGGCTATGCTTCCACCCACTGTCCTTATCTCAGAAATGATTATTCAAGACAGTATTTGTTTCAGCAAGATTTGAAAACTTGTTTTTCAAATTATCACTTTCTGGGACCCACTAGAAAGTACTGCTGTGGCCGCACTGTCTTTGGCAGCAGTATCAGTCCCAGTCTTCAAACTTTGCAGCCTCATCTGGCTCTTAGCCCTCTCAAACCACTCCCAACTTGCTTCACAACTTGCTTTCTGCGCTTCCTTTGTGATAGATAGTGTTAATGGCCTGAGTTTTCAACCCTCCTATAGCCAAACCTTGTACCATGTGACCGCAGTTCCTCCCCCTACTGAGACAAAGCATATTTCCCTACTCAGCTTTAGAGTCGGCATGCAACTTGCTTCTGCCAACAAAATGTTAGTGAATAGATGTGTCCAAACACTTGAAAGTCATATGAATGATTGGGCTTGCACCTTTGCACCTTGGGAAAGAACCTCCTTGGAATAGTCTGCTGATGCAGGAGGAAAACGAAAAAGATACAAGGAAGCATCCCAACTTACTCCGCATGCAAAAGCAAGAACTTACTTGAACCCAGCCCAGATCAGCTGAAACCTGGCTGACCATAATAAGTGCTTATTGTTGTATTTCACTGAGATTTTGTCATGGTATATCACACAGTATTATTGTGACCATAATTAACTGATAAGTCAACTTATACCATTGTAATAGTTAACTTTTGCTGTGCGACAAATGATCCCTGAAGTTAGTTGTTTTAAACAGCAAACATTTATTATTTTGTCTTGTCTGTGACTCAGGAATTTTATAGAGGCTTACCTGGGTGTTTCTGGCTCTGAAGCTTTCATATGGTTGCAATCAGGATGTTGACAGGCACTGTGGTCACCAGAAGGCTTGACTAAGGTTGGAGGACTTACTTTCAAGATTGTTCACTCACAAGGCTATGGGCAGGGGTTCTGTTCCTCACACCCTCTTGATAGGATACCTTAGTTCCTTACCATCTTGACCTCTCCATAGGCAGCCTGAGTGTCCTCATAGCACGGTAGTTAACTTTCCTCTGTGAGAAGGAGCACACAGGAAGCCAAAATGCCTTCATGAGGGGGCTGGAGCGGTGGCTCAGCAGTTAAGGCACTTGCCTGGCAAGCACAAGGACACAAGTTCAAACCCCAGCACCACGTACACAAGGAAGTGTTAGAGCAACTGAGGCCACATGAAAAACTAAATAAAACTGATTCTCTCTCTCTCTCTCTCTCCCACTGTCCCTCTCTCTTAAAAAAAAAAAAATGCCTTCATGACCCAGTCTCCAGAACCAGAAACCATCATCACTCCGCTTTAGCACATTCATTTTAAAAAAGCCAGTGAAGTCCAGCCCATCTTCAAGAAGAGGGAAACTAGGTACCACATCTTGAAGGGACAAGTACTTAAGACTTTTGTGGACATGTTTTTAAACCACCACACAATGTCATTTAGCCATATATCACATACATTCCTCCTACAGCCAACATGTACTCGTTTGTTCCCAAGGCCTTCCAAAAGTGTCACCCTTTATATCATCATCTCAAATTCCTGGATCTTAACTCAAAATCAGACATAGGTATAGAAGAGGCACTATGGTTTTAGGATCCTTAAATAAAGCTCTTGAGTCCAGTTCTTCTCCCAAAAAATGTGTGCATTAAAGGGATCTGCTCCCAACCCACCCTCTGCATACAATGGTAAGACAGGTGTAGGTGAAGCTATAAAAATTTTAAGATTATCAATAATGTTCAGTGACATACTTTTACAGGTTTTTCATCATCAAACATGCTGGAGGTATATAATTTCTATTGTACAAAAAAGTACATAGTTTTACAAACTCATATTTAGTGATCAAAACCTTAGTCCTGGTGAACCGACAAAATGACCATAAAGAAAAATAAAGATGTCACTAAAAATTTTGGAGAAAGTTATGAGTTAATAGTTTTGATGTGAAACCCAGAATGGCATGCTGAGATTATAAAAGGTCTAATTCATCTTGTTATATCACTATTATTAAAGACTTTTCAGATAAGCAGTTGTGAGCTATAAGAAGATTTCTATTTCTGCCTCACTGGTATTACCTGTTAGAACAAGGTTTTTATAGTGTAGAATTTCCACTTGAAGTTCTGCTGAATTCAAGATTACAACAATCAGGTGAGAAAGTATTACATTTTGAAATCATATAGAAATGTTTATCATTGTTTATCCACTCTTAGTACAAAAATAGCTTGTAGGTATAAAGAACTTAGTGAGCATGTGATTTTCTCAAATAAGTGCCTTATTCATACTGGGAGACAAAAAGCAGATAGTATACATTTTGCATGACAACAATTCTTCATGGATCAAATATTTCCAATTATACATAAAACATTGTGTACTCTGACTTGTTGGAAGTCTTAGCAAATCAAGTATACTCATAGGAACAGATCTTTTATGCAAACTCCAAACATAAAGCAATCTTTATTTTTCCTTGGCTTTCAAGTTTTTTTCTCCTCATTATGGATGGCAAATTTTTAGTTTAAATTAAATAACTAGTGAAAACTAAAATCAGCTCAATGAAACTTAAGATATTGGTAAGTAGAAAAGATGTTTGAAGCATCCGTCAAAAAGTGGTTAATATTGAAGATATAAGGATCGTCTTTATAAATAAGAAAAAAATCACCAGCTCAAAGCCTTGTTTCCAATTCAATTCCATTTCAGTTTTATTAAAGCACATGGCATTCCTTTCCATCCATCCATCCATCCATCCATCCATCCATCCAAGTCTCCACCTGTAGAATCCTTATCCAGCCTTCAATATAGTCAAGTTTTGTTTTTTAATCCATTCTGATAATCTCTGCTTTTTAATTGTGGTGTTTATTGACATCTAAAGTGATCAACATGGTCAGGTTTAGGTAAACCATTTTATTGTTTTCTATTTATCCTATCTTTTCTGTTTTCTGTTTCATATTTCATACCTTCTTTTGGACTGTTTGAATGTTTTTTGGAATTCCGTTTCAGTCTACCTATGGACTTACACACCACATATCTTTTTATGTTAATTTTTGGCAGTTATGATAATGATTAAAACAAATATCCTAACTTTTTGCATTTCACCTAGAGTTAATATTTCACCCCTTAATGTAAAAATAAAAACATCACAAACATATAGAAACATTCAACTTCCCTAGCCTTCCTTTTGTATCAGTTATATGTATTACATCTGGATATGTTATAAACCCTACTTGAGAAGGTTATGTATTTATTACTGCTTAAACAAAAAAAAATTTATAATAAATATATTTATAATAAATATTTTAAGTTACTTATAATATATTGATTTTTTTCACAAAAACAGTAGAAAGACTAGAAGAAAGCAGTCCCAAGTTTGGCACAGTGGTCCAACAAGAACGTCAAAGACCAGAGTCCTTTTATTTTCCTCTTCTGCCATCTACATCAAACTGGTTTGCACCACAGGCTGCTTCCTTCTTGGACACATCATGGCTATCATGTTTCAGGAAGCATCACCTGTCCAGATACCAATGTCCAGGTGTTTCATTGAACATTTTCTGAAAGTATCGGGTGGGACCCATGACCATGCCTTTGAATAAGAAGCCAGGAAAGTGTATGGTGTTTTGAGTCTTTTCATTCTGTACCATGAGAAGTAGGCTCTTGAAAGAAGGAGGGAAGGAAGAATGGTCATAGTGCAGGAATTCAACAGTTCCTGCCACACCCTCTTATTTCTCTCTTTCAATAGAGGTTACCAAGAGTCTATATGTAGACAAACTGAAGGCTCCACTTAGAATTAAAGACTGGAAAAAATGCAATGTCTGCCACCCATTTGGGAAAGGATGGTAGGATGTTTTTCATCCATTGGCTTAAAATGTCTCACATAATTCTGGAATTATTAAATCTGTCAAATCCTCAGTGCTTGGAAAATTCACAGTCTGAATTTAAACCTCAGTTTTAATACACAATACTTCTTAACATGCCTACCTATCTCTAGAACACCTGTTTTGCTTTGATAGTTACCTTTTACATTCAATTCTAGATTCAATCAGATACAAAATTGGTCAATATTTTATACATACATATGTAGAGAGAGAAAGAGAAAGAGTTAAGTTTATTTTTAATTTGGTTTTTGTTTTTCCTCCACTTAGTTGCGTATGCAATGCTGGGGATAGCACTGGGGTCCTCACGCATGCCAGGCAAGTGCCCTACCTTTAATAAATTGTATTTGTATGCTCCCAAATTACACAGTGCCAGAAAAACATAATGAAGTTTACCTCCCTTTGGGAAGTAAGCCATTTAAAGCAAATCTGTTCTATTGAAAGCAGAAGAAATGCAAGTAGTGTTACCTGGCAACTTTGAATATCAATGAAATGATTAAGCACACAGTTTCCATTTATTCATGAAGCAATGGCTATGCAATGCCAGGTTTCCAACTGTTAGATAGCATAGAGAAGGACAAAGAGATCTGACATGGGTGAGGCTCATTTGATCTTAAAGGATATTATTTCAATTCCTGTGCTTCCCATAAATGTATTCATTCTCCCTCATGCACAAAAAGAATAAGGAAAAAAAACCTGGAAAGAAGTACCTTGTGGCTTGCATCATAGAAAATCTGAAAGCTCTATTAATACTAAATTAAATACAGTAGCAGACTGAATTTGGCTGTCCAGAGACAGCAGATCCTAATCACTGCAACCTGTAAATATTGCCTTAGGTGGCAAAAAAAATTTTTTAAGGCAAAAAAATTTTAAAAGTCTTGAGAGATGTAATTAAATTAAGTATCTGGAGATGAAGAGACTATCCTAGATTATCTGAGTGGACCCTAAATGCATGCACATGTATCTTTATTTTTTAAGAGTCAATTTTATTTATTTTTTCATTTGGTTTCAGTTTTCCTGACACTTAGTTGTGTATGTGGTGATGGGGTTTGAACCTGGGTCCTCATACAGCCAGGTAAGTGCTCTACTGCTGAGCCACTGCTCCAGCCCTCACGTGTATCTTTAAGATAGCAGGCAGAGGGAGACTTAACACAGAAACACAGAGGAAAAAGGAATGAGAAGAAAGAGCAGAGAGAGTTGAAGATGCTGGGGGAAAGTGAAGTGATGTGTTCGCAAGCCAAGGAGTGCTGGTAGGCACAGGGACCTAGAGGAATCAAGGAATGGATCTTGCCCTATAGCTTCGAAGAAAATATAATCCTGGTGTTTTAGTCAGCATTTCTGAAGCTGTGACCAAAAGATCTGACAAGGGCAATATAGAGGAGGAAATGTTTATTTGGGACTCAGAGTTTCAGAGATCTCAGTCTGTACATGACCAGCTCCGTTGCTGGGAGCCCAAGATGAGGCCGAACATCATGGCAGAAGGACATGGCGGAGGAAACAGCTCAGGACATGGCAACAGGAAGCAGCGAGAGAACTCCACTCATCAGGGACAAAAGATAACCCCCAAACTCATGCCCCCCAGTGACCTCCCTCCTCCAGCCATACCCCACATGCCCACAATTACCACCCAGTTAATCCAGATCAGTGGATTAATCCACCGCTTGCTGCACCTCCCACAATCTACTCATTTTATTTCTGAAGATGATTGTGTTGTCTCACACATGATTTGGGTCGGGACACCTCATATACAAACCATAACCCCTGGCAAAACCTCATTTTGGGCCTACCAATACTAATTGTTTGACTTCTAACCACTATACCTACGAGACCATACATTTCTATTGTTTTAAATCACTGATTTGTGATAATTTGATACAGTAGCCATTGGAAATTAATACAATTTCTGAAATATCAGAACCTGATAGTTCAGTGGCTTAAGGTAGTTTTACTTCATTCATATGTTGCCACAGAACACCAGGGGGAATTATTTCCCCATAGTTGGCCCTACATTTTCACAAGTCAATTAGTACACTGCAAAAATTTTAAGTCAGTTTCAAACCTAGTCATGGTGGTGACAAATTTGAGGATATGATAACTCTGATCCATGTATCAATAGCCAGATGACCCCAGATCCGCAAATAAACAAACTATAGTATATAAGATAAAGGTCAGAGAAAGGATGGTCCTTCAAGATAAAGAGGTATTGTCTAGGTGCCCAGCTTAATAGGAGGGAGTTAACTGGCTAATGACAGGCCCATAAATCTATGGAATTTCTCATACTAAATATGTAAAAGATGGAAAGCCCAAAGTAGGAAAAGTGGTTGATTGTCCCTATAAAGACAAGTTTAAGCCAGGCATGCTGGCACATGCCTATAATCCCAGCAACTCTTGAGGCTACAGAAGAAAGATCTCAAGTTCAAAGCCAGCCTCCGCAACCTGGCAAGGCCCTGAGCAATTTAGTGAAACCTTGTTTCAAATTAAAATATAAAAAAGGTCTGGAGATGTAGTTCAATGGTTAAGCACCCCTGGCTTTAATCCCTGGTACCAAAAAAATATATATAGAAGAGTTAAAGTCAGGTGCAGTGACACATGCCTATAATCCTAGCTACAAGTTTCAGGTCACCTGGACAACTCAGTGAGACCGTCTTTTGAAATAAAAAATAAAAACTGCTAGGATGTAGCTCAGCGACAGATCACACCTGGTTCAAGACCCAGTACCAAAACAAAAATAATAAAATAAAAAAATAGTTCCCCTCCCACCTCTGTCCATAGAAATCAGGCAGCTGTCTGTCTCTCTCCCATCCCCACAAAAGACCCATGATTTCTTCCTTGAAAAATCAAGTCGATAATCTTTTTTCAACTGTGTCCATTATGTTAGAAAATCATAAGGATTTTTTGGTTTCGTCTTTTGACTTTTCCAGGCTCTGTCTTTCTGAGCTCAGTTTGGGCCTATCAATACTAATGATGGCTGCTGACATTTCTAATGTCCTCCTTTATGTCTTTGATATTATTATACTAGTTTTAATTTCTATTCTATTTGGCAAATTAATTCTGTTTTCTAGCATATAAATTATTCGGTTTATTGCCTCTTGCTCTCATAGTACTTGGAATTCTCAAGCTTCTCATTTTTCTCCCATTCCCTTGAGGCTCATTATGGACCTCAGTCTCAGCCTGTGTCTCTCCAATTAAACCTCTGTTGTATTAACGGAGTGACTGAAAGGGAGCAGACAGCTTCTGATGTGATAATCTGGTTCCTTCCAGTCTCTGAGAATAATCCCCCAATCTTTAGCCCTACCAGTTCCCTCGCAAAGCCCTTAGTGCAGCTTGCTCTAACCTTTTGGTGGTTATCTACCTTCATTGATGTTGCTTCACCCATTGGGTTGGGCAACAGGAGCTAGAGCTCATCAGGGGACTGCACTTTCCCTCCGATCCTTGTTTTCTGCTCCCCTCTCCTATTGTTTTAGCCCATTTATGACTTCCTCCTAGCAGAGGCTGAGGTTTTCAGTTCAAAATAAATATGGAAATGCTGTAATGATCTAATTTCAGGGATAATTTCTTTTAAATTATCATTGACTCTTATGTCACTCTAATGCCCCAGGTGGGCAATATTTGATGCAAGTTGGAGATGACTGATCATACCAACAAAAGTCTCATATCATCTTTTCAACCCTGCAAAATAAGTATGTTAGCCCAGTTGCATAGATGAGAAAAGAATAAGAGGGAAAACTCAAGGCTTAAAACCACAGGTGGCAGATAGCGCTATAGCAACGATTCAAACCTAGGTTGCTCCAATTTCAGAAGTCGCACTTTCTCCAAGCTGCCATGTTGCTCCTCAAAACCTGGTTCTCCCCCAGATTCCCATGTCCCAGCCATCAGAGTCAAGCTGGACTGCACTGATTCCTCCTCGATTTCTCCCTCTTCCTCATGCCATACCCATTCAACAATGCAGTCTTTTTCTCTGAACCGTCAGGCACAGTTCTTGAGTCCATTTCCTCCTTCCATTCCTTGCTGCTGCATGAGTTCACGCCTTTACTTTCTGCCCCCAAGATCATGGCAACAGCTTGCCAACTCTCCCCATTTACTTTCAATGGTTTCACATGGTCTAAGGTATGAAGTCCCAGACCATGGCATGGCACCATATTGCCTCATACAACCTCACCAACTGTGTTTCCCCACATACCCAGTGTCCTAGTCAGGCACTAACTATTTTATCATTCACCCACACGCAAGGGCTTCACAACTCCATGATGTTTTGTCTGAAATTCTGCATGAAATGAGCTTCCTCTTTTTCACGTGATAATACTCTTACACATTCTTCAAGATTCATTGTTTCATAAAGACTTTCCTGATTCGCTTAGGCAACCTTATTTGTTTCTAATTAAGGAAATCAACAAATCAAAACCCTTTTTACCAGAATTTTGGAGGACTTCACCTACAAACACTGAAGTCTGAATAAATGTTGAAGTTCTGGTAATGGAATGAGTGACACCCTGGAAAGGAACCTGGAGTGTGCATAGAAAGCACCCATTAGGGCAGGGAAAGGAAAGAACAGCAAATAACCCCAGGAAAACAAAATGAATGAGTTGTGTTGGGAGGGACTCCAGTGGACGCTGTGTGATCTAGAAATGCCAAGGGTGAGAATGCAGAAGTCACTATCAGCCTTGTTTTGTGAATTAAGCATCTTTAGAATCCTGTTGCATGACAGGGGGTGTTGTAGGATTTAAGCTAAATGAAATCACCTCTATAAAAAGACTAAAGCCTCTCATGTGACAGGCCCATTCAAAACGCCAGCTCCCCGTGCCTCCACACTTCTCTGTGGATCCGCAGCCTACTTTCCCCTTTGGTAATAGCTTTATTGAGATGTAACTCACATTGTGGCACAATAAAATTTTAAAGAGGCACAAAAAATTTTTAAGGAGATCATTTGGGTAAGTAAGAAGCAATTCATGAATTAGAAAATACCAAACCAGAGGAGGTTTAGTGCTCCAATGATAAGGTTTCAGAGGCAATTATTTATAAGGAAAATGCAAAAGAAAAATGAAGAAATTATTTGATCAGTCACAGTTACAAAATTGCCTTTTTTACCTTGAATCACATAATAACATTTTAGTTGGCTGTTTAGTTGTTTAGTTGGCTGGGGTTAAATTTTGCTTCTAACATAAGCATTTACCAGAAATGACCCAAATTTTTATTTATTTATTTATTTATTTTTTTTTTGCAGTTTAAGAAAGGTTAAGGCTATCTTTTTTTTTTTTTAAGATAAAAGAGAAAGAGAAGGAGAGAGAGAGAATCAATTTTATTTATTTTTTCACCTGGCCTTTGTTTCTCAGACACTGGGTTGTGTATATGGTGCTGGAGTTTGAACCTGAGTCCTGGCACATGCCAGGCAAGTGCTTCAACTGCTGAGCCACCACTCCATCCCCAGTTAAGGTTACTTTTAAAGTCTTGTTGGTTTTGTTTGCTCAGGAATTTTTCAGGCCCAATCTCAATTTTAATTTTGTTTTAATAATCCCCAAACTGCCTTTAAAATCATTCCCTCAGCAAGGACAGAATATGACCAAAAGGTACAGGGATACTCTCAATTACCACAA
>PVKS010024161.1:0-31397 GCA_004027875.1 Aplodontia rufa | reverse complement strand
GAAGAAGAGGAGGAGGAGGAGGAAGAGGAGGAGGAAGAGGAAGAAGAAGAGGAGGAGGAAGAGGAAGAAGAGGAGGAGGAAGAGGAAGAAGAAGAGGAGGAGGAGGAGGAGGAAGAAGAAGAGGAGGAGGAAGAGGAAGAAGAAGAGGAGGAGGAGGAGGAAGAAGTAATTGGAGGCAGAGAAGGAGAAAGGAGGAGGAGGAGGAGATGAAGAAAAGGAAGATTCCCCTCTGCATATTTCTTTTTTGTTAATCTTCCACAAACATCTAACATGTCTTCAGTAGCTCAGAGACACACTGAATGTCCCCCAACCCCAGTTAACTCTCTCTCTTTCTCCCTCTCTCTCTTTGTCTCTCCAAGCTCCCAAAGGCCCCAAGAAACAGGTGATTTGAACAAAGAAAGGCATTCCTGCCTGCTGTGTTAATACCCTGTAAAAGTTGAGCACAGATTGAAGAAAGGGAAAGGGAGAGAGAGAGAGAGATAAATTTCAATAGAGACAGAAAGAAATAGAAAAATATCCCAGGGCAGTTGAAAACCGTCATCCAAGCATATGAATACGTTCCAGATACTTCAGCGATAAGCAGGAAATTGCTAAAAAAAAAAAAATATATATATATATATATCCAACAGTCAGAGAGGAGAAAATTACAGATAGAAGAGGGAATTGAATTGAGCTAAGTGCTTGTATCATAAAGTTTATTATTTTATTAGTTTTAATAGTTGGGCAGATAAGCTAATAGCAATAGGATTTACTTTAAAGATCAACACCATGGACTCTGCTGTTTATTATTTGATAGTAATGTGTCTCCAGCGAGGGGAATATTAAATCTCATGAAAGCCATTCCAGCAGTGTAGCCAGACCCTCTCCCACTTGCACGCACACAGATTTCCCCCTATTAGTTCACTCCTCTGGCAGGAGCTTTGTTTGGATTATACTTACCGGGACATCTGCTCCTTGGGAATCTGTGAGAGCCGTTTCAGCTCCCAGTTTGGGCTCTGTGGGCAGAGGATGGAACAGGGGTCCCCTTTCTCGGAATTCCTTTAGTGCAGGGTGCTTAACTAACTCATCTGGATCCTGAGTTTATTTGTGTGACGTGCATGGGAAGCCAAGTGTGCTAGATGGGGACATCTATAAGTCTGAAAATTAGTGTGAGAGATAAAAGAAATGATGCGTTCAGGCTCTTAGCTCGGTGCCTGGTAAATCCTGAGAACATGCCAGCCACGTAGAGAAATGGCAGGGGGAGCAGATGGTGCTGGACTCTGCAGTCACAATGTCTGGGTTAAAAGTCCTGGTCCTGATGTTCCCATAGTTTCAAATATCTCCCCACAAGATACTTAATTACACGGGGAAACAAATAATCACTTTACAGTAAGGAACGTGCAGACATCACCCTAAGGGAAGGTTAAAGCTCCCTCGCCCATCATCGGGCACATAGGAGGCGCTGAGGAAGACACAGCGTCACCTCTGTGCTGTTCCCATCACCTCTGTGCTGTAGCAGTGGCTCCGCGGTACAGCGCTTGCCCGGCACGCACGAGGACCCAGGTTCAAACCCCAGCACCACGTACACAACTAAGTGTTGGAAGAACTAAAAAACCAGATGAAAAAATAACTAAACTTGATTCTGTCTTTCTCTCTCTCTCTCTCTCACTCACATTCTCTCTCTTTAAAAAAAATCAATGAATAAAAGTGCATAGCACAAATCCTACAGGTCAAATCCAGATTGATGATCATTCTACCAAATCATGGGCCTGTGCCCTTCATTACCATCAGCGCACACAACAAATGGAAGACGAGGACTCTTCCAGATAAACAGAAACTGCGCTGTGAGATTTCTCGTTCTCTTCCATTTCTTTTACTTATTTTTTCTTTCTTCCTTCCTCCTCCTTTTTTTTTTTTTTGGTTTGTTTTTGTACCACACAATTGAACCCAGAGGCTTTTAACCACTGAGCCACAAACCTTTTTTTTTTTTCTTTCTTTTCTGAGAGTCTCACTAAATTGCTGGGGACCTTGCTAAATTGCTGAGGTTGGCCTTGAACTTGTGATCCTCCTGCCTCAGCCTCCTGAGCTACTGGGATTACAGATGTAATCACTACCATGCCTGGCTTTTCTTTCTTCTTTCCTATCTTTTATTTCACTTTTTTTCTTTCTTTTAATTCTTTTAGTATAAAGTACAATATTGGAACTAGGTGTCCATTGGTGAAATACGAACAAAGCCACTAGCTTAGGTCACAGTCCAATTGCAACTCTACCGATATTAATTCTTTTTTTTTTCCAAAGAGAAAAGAACAGTGAGAGAGAGAGATGCAGAAACAGAGATAATCAATTTTTATTGAGTTTTTCACGTGGCTTTCGTTGCTCCGACACTTAGTTGTGTACGTGGGTGCTGGGGTTTGAACCCGTGTACTTGCGCATGCCGGGCAAGTGCTGTAACCGCCGAGCCACCGCTCCAGCCCCTGTATCAATATTAATTCTGATTTTAATGCTGGTATGGATGATGTGCAAGAGACCATCCTTATTTTAGGAAATAAAACGTAATATAGAGGTAAATGTCCATAAGTATGAGCTGAAACTCAAAAGGCTTAGAAAAAAATCAGGGGGCATAAAGCAAAATGGGGTAAAACACGAACACTGGGGAAACTGAATGAAGAGTACACAAGGATTTTTTTTTGCAACTTTTGTACAAAGAATGAAAATTATAGCAAAATGAGAACTAATGCTCCGTTCTGTGAACTCGGAACTCAGGATGACTCCGCCTCAGTTTCCCCACGACAAAATGGAGACTTTGGGGACAGAGCATAGGACGCTGGCTCTCAGGAGATGCAGCCCAAACAGCAAAGCGTTAACTATTTAGCTCTTTCCTGGAGAGAGGAGATGGGCTGCAGAGTCAAGAACAAGGAGTGGTCTGGGGCACGGAGTCCACATGTTTTCCAGTAATAAAAACCATGATCTTTTCCTTCAGATACGCTGTGTCGAATCGGATGTATCAGAGAAGCCTTTCTGCAGTCACTCTTCCCTTTCAAGGTTGTTGTAGAAATGAAGTGAGATCATCTCTGAAGGGGCTCAGGGCAATGCCTGGCACATAGTAAGGGCTTGAGTCATGGTGGCAAATCTCACCACCATCACCGCTGCATTCATTCATTCATCAGCCTCATGCACGCTGCATTCACGATCCCTGGAGAGCAGGAAACTTCCACCGTCTCTCGTCACTTTATTTTTCTCTTGCCTGATGATCAAGAGGAAGTTCTTTCTAGAAAGTCACATTTGCTCAGTGAACGATACTCTGGCCAGAGCGCCAACCCAAGGGTGCCACCCACCAGCCTCATGAGTTTCAAGCCGGGTGGCTGCAGAAGCCAGGACAGCTCAAAACAGTGGTCTCAACCCCCACACACCTGGCGGGAAGTTCACGGTGACCAGAGTCAGCCAGGGAGCTGGGGAAGGGAAATTGGTATGAAATTAACAAGGTCATGATCTAGCTCTTTGGAACCAGAGAGCCGCGATTTTCTGCCTTTTATGAGAACTCCCTACGGACTTCCACCTGCCCCTTCCTCACAAGCTCTCCCCACTCCCGAGCACGGTGGACGCACAACACAACCTCTTTCTGTGCTCTGAAAAGTACCCCCTTGCTCGCACAACCCAAGCTCTAATTTCCTCAGTCTCTATGTTTCCCAAAGTCCTTTAAGAAAAGTCCTTCTCACCGCCCCACACGTGATAGTCATTCCTGGGCCACCCAGGGAGG
The DNA here is from genome assembly GCA_004027875.1 of Aplodontia rufa. Lineage (NCBI taxonomy): Eukaryota > Metazoa > Chordata > Mammalia > Rodentia > Aplodontiidae > Aplodontia > Aplodontia rufa. The sequence goes on along the minus strand of PVKS010024161.1, from coordinate 27,661 downwards.
GACATTCCAAGGTCTTCATGAATTGGTCTTGGGCCATTAGGAGTTAACATCCAAGGGCCAAGGCAAGGACTGGGCCCCCTTTAGGGAACTGAGAGTTCTGCCAGGGTGAGGACCCAGCATTGCTCCTAAGACAGCAAAGAAAACACATCGAAGTCACCTAGCGTTCCCAGCCAGAGACCCTGAACGCTCAGCGCAATCGCACACACCTACAGTTCCCTCTCCCCAGATGGCGTGCGCCTCCTTTAGCACCTGGCCGACCATCCCTACTCCCTTAGGCTCTGCTCGTCCAGGGAGAGCTTTACCCCACAAAGCCTTGGACTGGATCCCCTCCTCCACGAGGAATCCCCATGCCCCCTACTCGGACCCCCATCAGAGTTCACTGTCGGTGCTGGTGGGATTGCTCTGGGGTTGCAAAAGCCATAGCTGACATTTACTGACCTGGCCACCATCAGCCCTCTGCGCAGGTGTTAACTCTCCATCTCTCGGTGACTCTAGAGAAGTCATTGGCCACCGGCTGCTGCAGATGTCTCCATTCCCAAGTCAGTGCTGTGACAACGATCCTAGTCTACAGATGAGACCCTAAGGACCCATGAGGTGAAACGACCCAACCGAAGTCACACAACCAGTAAGGGACTGTGGCCCAGGGACACACTTAGTTTCCCTGTGCTTTCCAGGGCCCATTCCTAGGGAGGATATCTGCCCCCAAAGACCTGGAAGGAAACAGTGGTGGGAGAACAAAAAAACCACAGATGTGAAGGCTCAGCAGGGCTCCAGGTAGCCTCCTGGAGTCAGGTGAGGCTCTCACTTCCTGGACCCTTGTGGTTGGGTAGAGCCATGTGACCAGTCCTGGCCAATGGGCTGTGAGCAGAAGTTCCCATGTCTCCTGTCCAAGTCCTGATGTCTAATAGCTCATGTGAAAACTTTGAAAATGACCTTGTTTGAGACAGTGGCCCTGCATTCATCAACTGGGGGCTCTGAGTGAGTGCAAAAAGTAGGCACCAGCTGGGTGCGGTGGTATACACCCATAATACCAGCAGCTTTGGAGGAGGCTGAGGCAGGAGGATCACCAGCCTCAACATCCTGTCTCAAAATTTAAAAATACAATAAAAAAGGGTTGAGGATATGGCTCAGTGGTTAAGCACTCCTGCGTTCAATCCCTGATACCAAAAAAAAAAAAAAAAAAATGTAGGCACTGTCCCCCAAGACCTGTGACAGACAGACAGGGTGAGTATAAGATAACACTGCTGTTTTAGGCCATGGGGGACGTTTTTCTTTTGTAGGTCAGCGTAATCCAGCATGTATCCTGTCTGATATATGATGAAAGCAAAATGATATAATTAAATGATAGCTAGATGCTTTTAATTATATTAAAGTTAATATGATTATACTGATAGTAGTCTGAAGCCTATGAGCTCAAGGTCTGCTCTCTCTTTGTCAAAAGCGATCTAAGAGGTTATGCAGAGGAGTTAAATGCTGGCACCAAGTTCCCTCTTGTTATCGGAATGACCGAATGAGAAATGAGAGATTATTTTCTTACTTGCGAATCAACTTTATTTTATATAAATTCAACCTAAATCAGACAGTGGCCCAGAGCCCTCACAAGAAGTTACACGGATCGATTACCACCAGGGCAAGGTCCTCCTCTCCCGATCAGTGACCCCTAGGCTGCGGATGAATTGAGATGTGGGCAGAAGCAGAGGAAATGACTGCATTTCTGTTCTCTTCTTTTACAATACTTTTCCACCCTTTTCCAAAGATTCTTTATGAACTAAAAAAAAAAAAGGAAATTCAGATGCGATTTTTTGTTGTTGGTGGTGGTACTGAAGTTGAAAGTCAGAGGTGCGTAACCACTGAGACACAGCCCCAGTACTTTTATTTTACCTTTTTTATTTTGAGACAGAGTCTTGCTAAGTTACTTAGGGCCCAAGCTGATGAAGCTGGTCTCTGACTAGCAATCCTCCTGTTTCTGAGTCACTAAAATTATAGGTGTGCGCCACCGTGCCCAGCTATCGGATGCGATCTTCCAATTCTAAGAATTCAAAAGTGGTTTTAAAAATGAAAGAAACTTCTATTGTGCCCTCATAGGTTAAAATTCTATCTTTAATGAACCCAAGAATTTCCTTGATGCCTGGTGGCCCCTTCTTGAATGTTTTTGAGTTGTGGGTCATTCAGGTTTCAGAGTCTGGAGGAAAATCCCTTAAAATATAATGTTGTACCACCCAAATTCAAATCACCTGTGGGTAGAAATATGCAGACCCCCAGATCCACCAAATCGGTGCTGCAGCAGCTGGGAGCCTGAAAATGTTCATTTCTGTTGATTTTTTTTCCTGGAGTAATTAAAGATGGAGAAATTCTGCTCTTACACGAGACTCACTAGGAAACCAGAGAGCCAGGTGTCCAGGTGAACAGGAAGGAGGTCTCTCACTTGCCCAGGCTCCCTGCAGCACCCATCTCAGGGCCTGGAACAGACTGAAGAGTTCAACCAATCAGGGTGCAGCTCGCTCTCGTCTACTGACACTAGTCCAGAAGTGGGCGCATGGGCTCAACTAGATGACAAGGAAGGATCTCTAGCCCATGCCTGGGGAGAAATTTCAAAGGAGAGATTTTCTGTTCTCCTTCCAGGTGAATCAGTGAAGAACATAGACTCGCTTGCTGTTGGCAGCCTTGTTGCAACCAAGAGGAGGAAGGAAGGGAGGGAGGGAGGAAGGGAGGGAGGAAGAAAGATGTTTAAGTTTGTTTGAATCTGGGGTTTCTGCTACTTGCTGACGAAGCATTCCACCTGCTATTTATCATCATTATCAGCAGCAGTAACATCATTGCGAAGGGCTAGGCCTGGATTCACTTTTCTCCGTGGAAAACAGGAGCCTTGGCTTGTCCTCACTCGGTACATACTTCCTGAGTAAAATGACATCGCTGTAAAAGACATCTACTTACTGCAAAGGAGCAGTGGAACACGGATCTGCTTCTGGACCCAGCTCTGCCACCAGCTCACCATGGAGCATCATGAAGTCCTGTGATCACGTCTCCAGGAAGAATGTCATCTACCTACTCTGAGAGTCTGAATGGGGGACCACAGCAGAGGGTCCACAGCCACCTGCCGTGGCCATATTAGGAAGGGAGAGGAGAGGGCTCCTGGACCGCTGTTAGAACTCTGCCTTAGCTGGTCATCTTTCAAAAGGCAGATGGATCACGAAATCCAAGGTCTTTGGCTTCTTTTGACAAATCAAAATATCGATCAACCTGGACCCACATTACACACGATGAGAATTGGATGGGTCCAGCAGCTGCTGTGTTGGATTGGGGCTTGTGTGCTGCAGGCCCCCCACTCCCCCAGCACCCCACTGTCTCCACCCCAAGGTGACATCAGTTGCCTTCCGTCCTCTTACACCCAGCTCACTCACTCCTTACGTGTCCAGCCTGGACTGGGTGGACATTGCTTTGCAATCCCAGGTCTAACACAGTCCAAGGCTCCTGGGCTCCCAGTAGACAGTCCTGGTGTTTATACCACATTGCCATCCAGAGCACAGGAGCCTGAGGACCTCCAGAACCCACCAGGATCGCTAACCCAGGGTTAGATGTGGTCCTTCCTCGGGGGCCTGCAACTTTCTGCTTGCTTCCGGTTTCCACTTTGGACACCTCTGTCATTTCCTGTTTAGAGGTCTGTTTTCCAGCTCATGGGTGGTCAGTTCGCTGTGCTCGATGAGGTAGGATTTTCCACAGTCGTCTTCAGCTAGTTTGGAATTTGGGATTTACACGAGTCCTCCAGTTACTCCCTGCTGGGGAGTTGGCATTTTGCAAATTCTTACAATAAACAAGCACGTCTGCTTCTCAACACGGATTGCAACAACTGTTCTGTCTCCAAATATATTTTTGCCTAACATGGGTCTTAAATAATGTACGTGTGGGCCTGGAGCGGTGGCTCGGTGGTTACAGCACTTGCCCGGCATGCGTGAGTACACGGGTTCAAACCCCAGCACCCACGTACACAACTAAGAGTCAGAGCAATGAAAGTCATGTGAAAAACTTAATAAAAATTGATTCTCTGTGTCTCATTCTTTCTCTCTCTCTCTCTCTCTCACACTGTCCTTCTCTCTTAAAAAAATTGTTTCTTTCTTTAAAACAAAAAATAATCTATGTGTCCTCTCTAGCTCTTTGAAGATGAGGTTAGCCATCACCTCTCCTGCTCTTGGGTAGGCAACGTTGGGCTGAAAGATCTGGAGGTCGTGGAGATGCATTGTACGTATCATGGACAGCTGGGATTCTGAGCAGCACACGGCTGGGTCTCTTTCTACGTCTCTGATCTCGACTCGGGAACCTCATTGTCCTGGACTGACCTCTGTCTTCTCCTCTGTATAGAAGTGAATAAACTAAACGGATGGTTTCCATAGTGAGTTTCATGAATCTTGAACTTGCTTGAAGGACCCTTGCAGAGAGGACGGGGAGGCTGGTCGGGAAGATGAACAAGGGACCATTGTTCCAGCCACTGGTGTTTTGCTGTGTTCTGTTCTATACACTTCAGTCATTAATTAGGCAGGACAATGTGTTTTTCTGTGAAAGAAGAAAGAATGAAAGTCAATACATTGACTTCCTGCTTTCCAAGTCAGGTGATCTCTCCTGCTTCCTGTGTGGCGTTGGGCAGGTTCAGCAGCATCCCAGTTGCTGTCCCTGAAGTCATGATAATACCTCCTAGTGATGAAAACATCAATTAGCCCACGCGAGAGACATAAAGCAGGAGTTGGCAGGTAGGGGGCCATTTTGGGCCAACAGAGGTGGACATCTGACAAGCCAATCTGGCTTCAGCAACCAGAGTTTTCCATGCATTTGTTCACCTGTGCAAGCATCGTTGAGAACAGAGTTTGTACCACCAATGACAGGTCCCCAAGCCATCCCTAAGACCGCACAGTCTGAGGGGAGAAGGTGCAGAGCAAGCATGGTGCAGAAAGCATTCCAGCAGCTGCCACCGGGTGCGGGAGTTTCACCACACTGCCCCTACTTTGTAACTGAGAAAACGGAACTATGGCGTTTGCCTAGGCTTATGCTGCTAGCAAGAAGAGCTGGGATTCAAATCTAGGCCTTGCTGAGGCCTGAGACTATGCTGCTGAACCTTATACAGAGGGAAAATGAGACATAGGTACTTCACTGCCTGCAACATGGGTTCTCCATCTCCCTGAGGAGCCCCTGCTTCTTAGCTAGGCCATGGACACTGAGAATAAAGACTACATTACCCAGCAGCCTTTGCAGCGGGTGGTCACATGACTCCACTCTGACCAATGGTGAGTTGTGTGCTTGACAGGAAGGGTCAGGCCTCCCTCCTCTCGCCCTCTTTCCTGCATCTGGAATGTGAAGGTGGGCATGTGCCATCCTAGATTACGTGATTAGAGCAGGGTTCCAAGACTGGCATAGTTACAGGCCGGAAGGAGCCTGTGTCTCTGTGTTGCCCTCTGGGATGGGAACTGCCCTGTGAAAGAAATAAATGTGTCTATTTGGTTTAAGCTTGAGAAAAGAAGCGGAATTTATGCCCTAATAACACAGGTACGCATGCACGGTTTCCCCTTACAGAAGTTGTAGCTTTCTAGAATTAAGACTTCAAGTATATTTGGGAGGACCCAATGGGAAAATTTTTAACTCTGTTCTAGGTACGATTGAGCCAGACTGGTGTCCCCAAAAATCTCAATCATCCCAGATGGGTCAGCATGAACACAACAAAGGTGACAAAATCATCCCGCTAACTCTGTTGAGCTGCCCCACGGTGAGTCCAGGGTACAAACAACAGACAGCAAGAGATCTCCTACTCCTCAAGCCAGGGATCTCAAGTCCAATGCCAACACCACCCCGTGTGCCATCTGGTCACTTTCCTTTCATTAAAATTATTATTAGTGCAATGTGATTATTGATGTGACAGCTGTCACTTAATGAGAGCTCACTGGCATATCCTCCGCCACATTATAGTGTCAATATGAGAATAGGTTCATTTTATTTTCAAAGAGAGAGAATCAGTTTTATTTAGTTTTTCACGTGGCTGTTGTTGCTCCAACACTTGGTTGTGTATGTGGTGCTGTGGTTCAAACCCATGCCCTTGTGCACGCCAGGCAAGCACCGTAACCTCTGAGCCACCACTCCAGACCCTAAGAAGAGGTTCTAATCCCTCTTTTATAACTGGTGAAACAGACTTACAGAGGTTAGCTAGCTTTCTCCAGGTCACAGCTAGATATTTGAATTTTTCTGATGCTAGAGCCCTACTTCCCTTATATTAGAATATAACCCAGGAAGAGCTAGGGAGACCAATTCCACTGCTGCTTCCAGGACAAATTTGACCACCCTGGCTGGTGGCACTTGGGTCTCTCCCAGAAAGCAGCTCTGTCCCTAGCTCCCTGCCTCCTGGACTTCTTTCAGAAAAATAATAATGTGTTTCTCACTTTGGGTGTGTTAACCATGGCCCATGGTCTCTCTTGGGCTGTAAACCAAGAAAAGTCAAGTCCAAAGTCTTTATCTTCCTGGTCTCCAGATATTAGTGGACCCAACCCAGCATTCTGGGCTTAGTCCCAAGTTTTACTCATTTAGCTCTCAAACTGGCCCTGCCCCATGAAGCCCAAGCCCAGGATGACTTTTTGGAGATGTGCCTTGCACTGAATCCAATTGCACACTCGACTTGTCCCCAGCTTGGTGACCCAGGATGGACCCCCTCAACTTCCTCCAGGAAGCCTGAGCTTCCAATGATGACATGGCAGCTGCCTCCCCCACTCCCTGCTGCTCATCTTGCATCTTGGCCGGCTCTCAGCCTATAATTCTTTCCAACTCGCCTGTATAAAATAATCATGTACATGAAGCAAAACAGGAGTCTCATATACACACTTAATAACTCTTGTGTACTGTACAAGAGGGAATTCCACTTCCTAGCCCCCAGAGCTTTCGAATGGTTCTCATTTAGTCCCGCATTCCTGGTACAAGATCTGAAACTTCTCCTGCTGCCCCAGCCAGATGCTGCCATTTCAAATTGTTGTGTCCCCAGATTTCAGATTCCAGATTCTAGGCACCATTTCATCTCCATCTCTGCTTCTAATTGGAGAATATGAGTATCACTGGCTCGCCCTAGAGCTAACTGTCAGGATTTCACTTAAAAATCCCATATTGTACCCGGGAATCTTCAAGGGTGAGCATGGAGTTAATGGATCCGCTAATCCTTCCAGCCATGAACTTGACTTCAGGGCCAGGTGGTGAGTTCCCACCCCAGGATTTATCAAGTCCCATGTGCAATGATGGCCAAGTCACTGCCCCTACCCCCAGGTCACTTTCCTCCAAGAGAGTCCTTCCACAGAAGGGGGCAATTCCCCCTGCATCTCCAGGCAGCTAATTGGGTAATATTTCTCTTCTGAGTCTTAGATTTGAGGGCAATAGTCAATGCCACATCGTCTCTCACCCTGATCCCATGGGCATGGTCACACTTGTGAAAACAATAAGAGTAATATTTTGGTTTGGATATGGTTTAACTTTGTCTCCCGAAGGTTCTTGTATTGGAAACTTGGTCCTCAGGTTGGCAATGTTAAGAGGTAGTTGGGACCCTTAACAGCTGGGGCCTACTAGAAATTAAGTCACAGAGGGCATGCCTTCTGAAGAGATAGTCCTTGTGGGACCCCCATCTTGCCCTAGTTTCCTACCGCACCATGCGTCCCTCTCACACATCTGCCATGTGATACAGCCAAGGGGCCTCACTGGAGCTGACACCATGCTTTTTGGACCTTCTGCCTCCAAAACTGCTGAGTTCCATAAATCTCCTTTCTTTAAAAAGTACCCAACCTCAAGTATTTCGTTATAGTTATGGAAAACGGGACAATACAAACAATACACAGCATCTTAAAAATTCCCTTTATTTTATAAAATATGCATGAGGAGTGGCAGGCAAAGTTTATGGAGAATGGGGAGCAAGGCGTGCTGTTGATTAATTCTGTTAATTTGGCCCTTCAGCAAATACCCATAGTGCCCAGTCTTTGCCAGATTCAGTGCTTAGCAGCAATGATTCGAAGGTGAGTTGAATGCAGCCCTTGGCTTCCCTCTTCAGGGTCATTTCATTTCCCCTCCAGCCTCACTGGCCGGTGTGTGCTCTTCAGCACATCTACTTTATTCCTGCCTCAATGTGCTTTAGGACTTGCCCTTAAGTTTCATACTTTACCCACTTTCTTCAAGATCTGGGTCGGTGCCTGAGATACAGAAACAGCTGCTAATACGGACACAGGACTCCCTACACGGTGAAACCAGTGCTGGAGTGACATTCTCCCTGAAGCACACCCAGCTACACCTTTGAAGCTCCCCCTTGAGGGTTCCCCACAATTTTTTCAGCATCCCACCATACAAATCCTTCCAGGCGGTGTGTTTTGAGTGTGTTACAAACACATAACCCTTAATTCAAAAGAAAGCCCAATATATAAAGTGGTTACCATGAGGGCATGAAATAAAGGTCTCTAGTCCCACCTAGTTGTCCACCTGTCTGCTGCCCCTGAGTCACCTTCATTGCATGCTCGAAATAAATTTTGATACTTTGGTTTGAAAGAAGCTCTTTTCCACATTTTTATTGATGCACAATAGCTGTACATAATGATGGGATTTGTTGTTTATTATCCTACGCGCACACAACTGAACAATATGATTTTGCCAGTGTCTCTCCGCAGTACTTCCCCCTCCTTTGGTCCTCCCACCCCACGGTCCCTTTCTTGTGCTGATCTGCTTTTGATTATCATGAGATCCCAATTACCCCCATCTCTTTTCATTTTTCCTCTCTAGCTTCCATATATGAAAGAAACACAATCCGGAACCTTCTGAGCTTAGCTTATTTCACTTAACATGACGACCTCTGATCCTGTCCATTTTCCTGCAAATGGCCCAATTTTGTTTTTCTTTATGGCTAGATAAAACTCCACATTTTCTTATCCATTCATCCATTGCTGGACACCCAGGCTGGTTCCATATTTGGCTATTGTGAATTGTGCTGCCGTAAGCATGGGTTTGTGTGTATTGTTGTGTGTGGACTTTAATCTTCAGGGAAATACTGAGGAGTGGCTTAGCTGGGTCGTATGGTGGTTCCAAGTCTGGTCTTTTGAAGAACCTTCTTACTGATTTCAGTGGTGGTTGTACTAATACACAGTCCCACCAACAGTGTAAAAGTCTTCCTTTTTCATCTGCATCCTCTCCAGCATTTATTATTATTCGTTTTCTTGATGGCTGCCATTCTGACCGATGTGAGATGACGTCTCAGTGTAGTTTTGGTTTGCATTTCCCTGATGGCTAATGATGAACATTTATCCATATACATATTGGTCATTTGCATTTCTTCTTTTGAAAAGTGTTCTGTTTAATTCATTTGCCCACTGATTATTTGGGTTATTTGGTTTTTTGGTATTAAATTTTTTTGAGTTTTTTATGTATTCTGGATATTAATCCTCTATCAAAGATTTTCTTCCATTCTGTGGGTTCTGTCTTCACATTTAAAGAAAACAAAAATTTTCACATTCTGAAAAATGCTGGTTAATGTGCCCTGGACAAGAAGGAGCTTTGACAAAATCTATTTAAGAAGTATTAGATTATTTTAAATAAAATCTGGATAAGGAAACAACACATCTCAGAAATCGTGCTAGTTCCAGAGGTACAATGGAGAATAAGTCAGGCACGGTTCCTGACCTCAGGACCTTATAACTATAAGGTCCTCAGGGACCTTATAATCTAGGGATTAAAGGAAATTTTCCTGGGATAAGAGTGTAAACAGGATTCTGTTCTTGCGGAGCATGCAACACCTGAGCGACTGGCTAATGCACACCAGGAACACATGACTACGTCTTGCCCAAAGTGACAGAGCGTGTCGCGGATTCCGTACAACAGCCTTTGGGAAACACTCGTCAAGACCAGATACCAAGCATCCACAGTGAAGGAAGTCTACACCACTGCCAATTTCCAAAGCTTTATAGCATAATATGTCCACATTCCTGGATGGCCCCGTCCCTTTGATCTCTGACGCTTCATGCAACATAGTGAAGTTTCTTGAATCTGGAACCATTCTCCAACCTTGGGTCACCTTCCAGGTGGAGTGTGTCAGTTCAGCGTCTGGATGGTCAGGAGTGGGAGGGTCCTGTTCTGAACCCACATGGGTTTGTGGCTCCGTCTCACACAGTTGCTCTTGCAACTGTCCATAGGCAAGGTCTCTTTGCCGATCCCTCCTGGGGATAGAATTCGAAGCCCCTTCCTTCCCATGTTTCTGAAGACCACTGTCCATACAAGCACCCACCGCATTTATCACAGTGGGCTTTAGCCGTGACAACCGCTTGGTGTTCCCTGTACTGCTCCAGGGACCTCGCAAAGTACTGTCCTTCCTGCAAACACGCAGAGGCGTTAGGCATTGGCCTTCTTCCTGTTTCAAAGAGCACAAGAAAAAAACTCAAGGCAATGTGATGAGTGAGTAGGACGTCAGATTTTAAGAGAATCCAACATCATTTCCAAGCCTAGACTCCGTCCTCAACCTTTCCAATTAATGATCCATCACCGCCAGCTTGTCAGCTTCTTGAGCGACACCTCTGTGTTTTGGACATCCTATTTAGGGTGCCCAGTGTGGGCTTAGCAAGCACTAGTTGAACAAACTCTAAGTAACATGGTATAAAGGAAAGAAGGTTGGGTCTAGAAGGCAAGAGCATGGTCCTTCTGCAGGATCTGCAAACAATCCGCTCAGAGACTTTGAACAAGCCCTTTCCTCCCCTCCTTTCTGGACCTCAGTCTTTCCATCTGTAAAATTGGAAGAGGTGATTTCAAGTACAGGGTCCAAGAGACTGACAGTGGGAGCTGGTGCTACAGGATTCACAAAGCAGGATCCCAAGAGGAAAGATGTAGTACTGTCTGTCACCCGTATCTGCATCGCTGAAATCAGTGCCAGACATAGTCAAGTTCAATTAGCACTCACTGAATGGATGACGGGGGCTGACACCATTCAAAGCTCCACGGAACAGACCATGAACACCTCCCAGACCCCAAATCCCAGAATGAGGCAAAAGACACTTCCTTCTAAGGGAAGACGCATCGACTAGTGAACTCCAGCCCCGGTCCAGTCCTTCCAGAACAAAAGCGGGTGGAGTCCATCCCCAGGACCCTCCCCCTCCATCCTATGCATGAACCTCAAATTGCTGGGTCTGGCCTTTCATCACCAAATCCATAGCCTCTGGAACATAGAAAGAATGGTCCAAATCTAGTTTTTGCCCTGTATCTCAGCCTCCCTGAAGCAGAGGAGGAGGATCAGGAAGCCAAGAGACATGACATTCTAAAAATCTCTCAGTGGGAAATAAATAAATAAATGCATAGATCTAAGAGGTAATCTTTTTAGTTAGAAAAACATGTTTTCCTAACTCGTTGACCCTCTAGCATTTTGGAATCTGGGGAGTTGACTGGGTGCCCAGTATCCATGAACCAGTCCAAGGTTATGATTCTGACCTCGGCTGTTAAATCTTAGCACTGGTCGCTAGAAAGTATCTGTGCTCTATTTCCCCTCCAATAACCCTCACCATGGAGCTAGTACTTTGGGACCACGTTCAGGATTTCATCAGATAGACTGGATTCCCCAGTAGATCTCCCGAGCTTTCCTTTTCCCATGGACTCCGTGAAATTCACCTGAAAAGCTGTTGATTATTTGTGTTCCAGTACACTTTTAGTGGAAGCCACCCAGGACTTCATATCCACAGGAAGGCTGACACATCTAATCAACCCTCCAGATACAGTTCCGTAAAGTCTTATTCATTTGGATGCCATCAGCTCAGAAGTTTGGGATAATTCAGACAGTCTGGAGGGAAGTTTCCCCTCGCACAGCGGACAAAAGACAGAATTTTCTAAAAAAAATTGATAATGCAAAGCAGACCGCTGGGGCTGAGACGTGAATTGTCTTCCAGTTCTAGCAATCAAGGGTTAATTGCAAATTATTTTTATCAAGTAATTAAAATGAATCCCAGGCAATTCATCCTACCTTGGGAATCACGTGGTGGCAAAAATATGAGCTTTCAATCCATCCGGGCATGGGCTCAAATTCCAGCTACGCAACTCATGGGCTTAAGTTACTGTCCATACGCTACTTCACTTCTCTGAGTCTTAATTCTGACATATGGAAAAGTTTGCAGGACGGACGTTAGAACTGGAACTCACCATAGGTAAAGAAGTCACTTCCAAAATGATGCTCCGAAGCATTCTAAGTCCACAAGATGTTAGCACTTATTGCATGAAAGGGGGATGCATGGTTGAATACATTTGGGATGAACTAGGCAGAACGACATTAAGTGTGTTTGCTAGCTTTGATCTCTTTGCAAGCCTTTACTCTGGTACCTTGTGTCATGAATCTTCACAAGGAGTGGATTAAGCAGTTTTTCCCAAAATTCTTTCACCAATAAACTTTTAAAAGGGGGGGGGGCAGTGAGGGAGAGAGAGAAAGAAAGAATCAACTTTTTTTCAGTTTTCATCTGGTTTTCATTGCTCCGACACTCAGTTGTGTATGTGGTGCTGGGGTTTGAACCCAGTCCTTGAGCAAGCCACGCAAGCATGATATCTCTGAGCCACTGCTCCAGCCCCAAACTTTGATTTTTTTTTAAGACACTTTTGAACCTCCTAGAACTTCCACAGAGGCTTGTTTGAGAAATGAGATCCTGGAATTTTGTGGTTTAAAATGTGCTTCACTAGGGGTATCAAGCCTTATGGGGGCATCCACATTGTATCTCTGAACCTTACTGGGACCAAGACCAAGTCCGGGTGTAGAATCCCTGTCCAGGAAGCACTAGGCTGGCTGTAGTCCATGAAGCCATGGTCACGTGACTGCTTGCACTTTCCTGGAGAAAGTGGCTTCTGGGAATTTCTGAGAAGGACCTGGTAGCCAACTCCTCTAGATGCCAGAATCATCAGGGTCACTGAATCAGGTCCCAAAAGTTTCCAAAGATTCAAGAAGTGGGTTGAGGAGAGCAACGTGGCAGGACGAGAGAGGAATGCAGTGACGGACAGGTTGCAATGGTGTTAAGTAAAGACACGTTTGTAAACCATTAACGTAATGACGGATCAGAAATGTGCAGAAAAAAACATGAGAGTGGTTATCGGTGTTGCTCCAAGGGAACCCTGGTAAATATGACAGCCACGGGGGCATCTACAAGGAAGTGAGGATGGCATTAAAAGATGGATCCAAAAAAGGTCAAGATCAGTCCTTACCCAGAGAAAATTAAAAATGGAAGGAGTGTGGCAGGTTTGGGCCCCGGTGAGCACTGGTGGAAACCAAAGGGCAAAGGAGCCCATTGACACCATTCACACTGATCACAGGCGATGGGGTGGGGAGGGTGGCGGAAGAGCTGAGGGACAAATGGAAGGCATCTGGGACTGAGGAGGTACTTTTGGGAAAGTTGTGACCTCATGAGCAGGTGACATTGAAGGGGAGACAAGGGAAATGAGAGTGGCCTTTGGATCTAAGCAGAGATTAGCTGGGCATGATTAAATAAAAGGGAAGGAAGTTGGTTGTGATGCAGAAGTGACAGGGACAGTATGGGGAGGGAGAGCGGGGAGAGCAGGAGCCCAGGCAGCAAGGGCCTTGAGAGTAAGAAATTAATAGAGAAGGAAAATGTTGCCCGGCCAGGTGGCACCCAGTGATGCTGGAGGCTGAGGCAGGAGGATCACGACTTCAAAGGCAGCCTCAGCAACTTAGCGAGGCCCTGTCTCAAAATAATATATATTTTAAAAAGGGCTGGGGATGTGGCTCAGTGGATAAGCACCCCTGGGGTCCGTCCCTAAGAAACAAACAAACCAAAACATAGGAGAAATGTCTGGTGTCTGAAGTTGCAGAGAACTAGCAAAGGCACTCGATAAATGCATGGAGGGGGGCTCCTTACAGGCAGAAGAAATGACATCAACAAGGACACAGAGGCAGGGCTTCACCCTACAGGTTGGGGTGACTGGAAGGAGACCCACTTCCTCCCCTGCTCTCCAGCTCCCTTCCTCTCCTCCACTCTACTTCGTTCACGACTTTATTGAGAAATAATTTAGACATCGTCATATTTACCCATCAAAAGTATTCCCCCAAATGGTTTTAGTGTCTCAACACAGCTCGCACCACAATCTGCTTCTAGGACTTGTCCACCACCCCTGAAAGAAGGAGCCTCAGTTCCCACTGACAGCCACCCCCAGCCCAAGGTGACCACAGTTCTCTGTGTCTCTATCACGTTGCCGTTTCCGGACCTGGATATAAATGGATCCATACAGCATATGGTCTTTTGCATCTGGCTTTTACTTCCGTAGTGCTCTTGAGGTCTGTCGTGCTGCGGCGAGGGTCCTGCAGCGCCCCTGTGTACCGCCCGTGGCGCTGCCCTGCACTGCACAGCCTGGGGCGCAGCCGTCTCCTTCCTCCGCTCCCCAGTTGATGGACAGCTGGGCTGTTTTCACCTATCAGCTACTGCAAACACTCGAGCCCAAGTTTTGTGTGGTTGCACATTTTCATTTCTCTTGGTTAAGTATCTAGGAAGTTGGGCGTTAGGTAAGTTCATATTTAACACTTTAAGAAACGCCCCTATAAGCTGTAGTGTTGACCCTACTTTTTTTTCTAGTAAGTTTAAAGTTGTAGGCTTAATATCCAGGTCTTTGATCCATTTTGATTTAATTTTTGTGCAGGGTGAAAGATAAGGATCCAGCTTCAGTTGTCTACACATGCCTGTCCAGTTTGTCCAACACCATTTGTTGAACAGGCTATCTTTCTTCCACACTATACTTTTGTCCCCTTTATCAAATATCAAACAGTTAAGGATATGGGGGTTTGTCTCAGGATCTTCTATTCAGTTCCACTGGTCTTTGGTTCTGTTTTGATACCAATACCATGCTGTTTTTGCTACTACCGCTCTGTAATATAATTTCAGGTCAGGGACTGAGATACCCCCTATTTCTTCCTTTCTATAGAGTAGTGTTTTGGCTAGTCTGGGTCTCCTGTTATTCCATATGAACTTGAGAACTGCTTTTTCTATATCTGTGAAGAATTTCATAGGTATCTTGATGGGGATTGCATTGAATCTGTACAGGACTTTGGGTAGAATGGCCATCTTTATTATATTGATTCTGCCTAACCATGAGCATGGAATATTTTTCCATCTACTCGGGTCTTCTGTAATTTCTTTTTTTAGTGTTTGATAGTTTTCTTTGTAGAGGTCCTTAACATCCTTTGTAAGGTTAATGCCCTGCAGTTTCTCAGCAGCCACACTGTCCACTCCTTAGGCGTCTCCATTTCTGGCCACCGCTAATTGGACCAAGCAGGAGCGCATGGTCCATGCCGGTCCAATCAACTTCTCCCTTCTGAGATCTTAGACCAGGGACCCCCAAGAGAGGCACCTTTGCATCTGCAGGATGCCTGAACCTGGGTGTCCTGGTGGCCGTGTCCAAGCGCACCGTGAAGAGCAGACCACAGAGAGAAGCCGACTTACAGAGGAGAAACGGGCGAGGACGCGCACAAACCCGGCAGCCTTGGGCGGCAGGTTCTGCGTTCTGGCTCCAGACCCTTATGAAATCTAGCATGTGCCCTCCTGAGGAGTGTCCCAGGAAGTCCAGCATGTGACTTTGCCATTGCTGTCCTCAACACACCGATGCCCTCCAATGCATTCAACTTTTTGTACAATTTATGGTAAATTCTGCCTGTGATAATGACGGATTCGCCTTGCTCCACGCATTTTGGCTGTCGTAACGTGTGCCCAGAGGAAAGGAACAGTCTTCTCTCAAACGATAGCAACTTGAGCATTGATAAAGCACCTATTATGCATCCCGCACCTTAGGCATGGTCAAGCAGCACACAGTAGGATCATTTTTTAAAATTTAGCCGATGGTAACAGAAAAAGAGAATACAAACAATCTTTTGAAATAAAATAGCTTTAAAAAAATGTTCAAGTAGGTCCTTTTACAATTTAATTTAAAAAAATAATGTAGTGAAAAACTGCCAAGATTATAGAATTAGGGCTCATTATGTGCTGAAAGGGCTTGAAATGAAAGACAGTCCTTAAGCACGGAGCATTATAATTATATGCCCCTCTAAAGAGACAGTGAGCTCTCCCGGTGACTCATCTCGACTGTCTGTCAAGAGCTGGAGATGGAGCAGGCACCCAAGCGTTGGGCTGATGGGCTGATTCTGGGGTCTGGATTGCGGCTTCCTCCCCCCGGGTCCCCCAGGAGCCTCTCTGTGCAACAACAAAGGCTCTTCACAGTTGCCACTCTGGCTCTCCCCGAACCCTGCGGGGAGGGCAAAGAGAACAAGGAGGGAAAGCCAGTGTCCAAGAAGGAGACCCCGGACGGATCCAGGGAAGAAGCCCCGGCGCCATCCTTAGCAAAGGGGCCATACACCTCTTGGCTTTGCTGAAGCCCCAGGAGGGCTAGGGACTGAGCTGGGCATGGTCACAGAACCCACCCTTTCCTGGAACAGGATCGGCTGTGCAGTGGGGGTGCCTTGACCACTTGGAGGGAGGATGCAGCAAGCTGGAGTGTCCCTCACGTCCTGTTTTCTAAGCTGATGGCAACGCCAGCTTTGCCTGGAGGCGCCACGCGAGAAAAGCGCTCCAGGTCGTAGGCGAAAACACCACCTCTCTGCAGAAGCCTCGTACCTGAGCTGGAAGATCTTAGCAACTGTGGAGAAGCCCAGAATGGGGGAAAAAATTGCACTTATGCAATGTCAACATAGATTTTATTTTTATTTTTTTAAGAGAGAGGGACAGTGAGAGAGAGAGAGAGAATCAATTTTAGTTTTTCATGTGGCTTTCGTTGCTCTGACACTGTTGCGGACATGGTGCTGGGATTTGAACCTGCGTCCTCGTGCATGCCAGGCAAGTGCTGTAACCACTGAGCCACCGCTCCGGCCCCTAGAAACCCTTGACAGACCTTTTCTCAGCTGCAGTACCCCAGCTTTTAGCGGTGCAGTTCAGCCCTTGCAAAACACCTAATTGTTTCACCCTTCTTATGGCTAAGAGAAGCCACGGAACTAAGCTCTTGTCACACAATTTAAATGGAAGTGCTGAGGTTCTTTCTAGAACTTTCCTTAGAGGGTAGGGGTTTCCCTCCTGCTTTTCTCCTTCCTGCCGCTCCACATGCAGGTGAGACACTGAGATGGGCAGAGCAGGAAGCTGCAGGACCAGCACACTGGAACAGATTCAGAGAAACGACCTGGAGGGGCCAGGGAGGGGGAGATGGTGGAGACTCATGGAAGCCCCTCCGCACCCGAGGACGGGGGTCCTGACTCCGGGTGCTGGTGGAGGGGTGGAGGATTTCCACCTCGCAGCCTGGCTGGGTCTGGCCATCAGTTCGCGAGGTCACGGGCACAGTTGGTGGCTTGCCGGCCATGACTCCGCCACCACGTGGAACGGGTTTGTGACTCCTCTGCCCGTCTGCCCCTGCGTGTCTGTTGCGGTTCTCCTGATGATTGCGAACTGACATTAAACGCTGAAGAATGTGGCCTGTCTCTCCCGTCTCTCGTGGCTTCTCATAAACCCTTGTTTGTTGTGGGGTGATTTCTTGGCCTGTGTTTTCGGAGCAGCTGTTCGATGTTTGTGAGCACGCATGTCCTTGTGTGCCTCTAAACCCTCGTAGACGGGAGGGAAGTCACTCAGTGCCTCCTTGCCGCCCTTCAGAAAGCTCAGACCTGGTTTTCAAATTCTACTAAAACTTGCTACGTTGAGCCAAGGGAATTACAGCTATTCACAGAGAGAAAAGTGTCTTAATCCCAGCTGATTGTGGGATCCTCCGTAAGAGAAATAAAGTAGGTGCTAGCCCAGAGACACGCGTGAATTTTCATCATCGTGGGGTAGCTCAGAGCTCCAGGGCTTTTGTTGTTGTTTTTGACACTGAGGACGGAACCTAGGGCTTCGCACATTCTAGCCAAGCACTCAACTTCTGAGCTTCACCCGCAGTCCTTTTCGTTAAATTTGATTTTGAGACAGATCGTCACTAAGTTGCCCAGCTGGTCTCAAACTTGGAGATCCTCCTGCCTCAGCCTCCCAAGCTGCTGGGATTGTAAGGTGTTGCCGCTGTGCCCGGCTACTATTTCTTTATCTTGGTGCAGAAGCCAGGAATTAGATTCCTTGAGCTACTGGCAAGCTATGGCATCCAGATGAAATTAAACAGATCCTGTACTTGCCGGACCAAAAGTGAACGTAGAGGTTATAAAACATATGAAGATGAAGTTATCGACAGATTCAAATTAGTGTTGATTATAATTGTTATGTTGATTTTCAAGCAACTCTGACAGCTTTATTTTTTCGTGCTGAGAATCGATTCCTTTGTCAACTTCCTGTAAGCACCATGCCGCACGCTCTACAGAAGTCACCTCAAGCATCCCAACAGTCCTAGGAGGTGGAATTTGTTGTTAATGGCATTTCGCTGAAAAGGAAATTGAGAATCAGAGAAGTTAAGCAATTGCTCAAGGATGCACAGCAGAGACTAGCATTAAGCCAAAGTTCCAGACTCAGGGTCACGAACTTATTATTCTGTGATTACAGCCCAATAGCTGCTGCACACTAGCAACTATATTGTCTAATATTACTCCATAGGCAACACATTAAGGAAAACAATTTTTTTGCAATGCTTTAGAGCACTGTGTCCTTGAACTTTGATTTTTCATCCTCAAATTGTGTTGATTTCAACGGCTGGTTGTGTGAAGCATTCAGAGAGATGGGGGTAGGTCTACATCCCACCTAGTGGGATTTGAAATGTTTTTTTCCTTCATCTGAGTTCATTCCTTCAATGTACATTTGGTTTAAATTCAAAGGGGAAAAAATGCATTTTCAAAATGGAACCCTTAACTCAACGTTTTCCATACCATTTTAAGCCTCTTCAAATGAGGTTGGTGGTCCCCAGGAATTTGTGATTAATTCTGTTAACCTGCCAGATCTGTGAGTGGAGACACTCCCCGTTCCCACCCACAGGCGCGCGCACACACACACGTCTCCAGCGTGGCTCACCCTCACCAGGGGCTGCTCTCGTGGGCAGGAACGATGCCATCGCTTTCTAGAGGAAGGATGGTAGCTTTCCAAGTCTTGGGAAGTGTTAGCCAAGAGTTGTTTATCTGTTTTGATTTTTGCACTCTTTCCAAGCTGAGGACATCTATGAAGTGTTTTCTTGATTGCAAATATGGACCTTGTTTAGTTTGCTTGTGTTTTGCTCCATCTAGAAGAATCACCACGGGAAATAAAGAGGAGTGATCCAGAGGGAATATAAAATGAGAAAGAAAAGAAGAAGAAGAAAAGAAGTGATGTTGTCCCTATAACTCTGTGGTCTGTATGCCACCGGAGGCCACGTGTGTGTTATTATGTGGGAGGAGTTAGTGTGACATTGCAGCGAGAACACAGACCAAGGTTGCGCTGAACTCTGCTAAATCCCTGGCTCCGATCTTGCTAGCTGTGTGCCTCTGAGATGGTTCCTTAACTGCTCTGAGCCTCAGTAGCCTTTTCTGCAGATTGAAAAGAGCGGGGGTAAAGTAGTAGCTGTCGGTTATGTTCGTCAATGGTTTCCCATGCGCCTTTGGTTCATTTAATTCTCATAGAAACAAATCTTTGAGATCATTAGGATCATCAAGTTTTATAGAAAAGCAATACTCAAGGATGAAATAGTTTGCCCAGATTTGCAGAGTAATTAGCAGAACCAGGGAAAGATCCCCACGCTGTCAGGCACGCGGCTGAGAGGCGGGTGACCGTGAGACTCACTGGGAGGATCCAAGTCAAGAGCAGCCTCCCTACACCACAAACCCAGCAGCCAACGACGCTGACAAAGGCGCCCACGTCCCGCTGCAGAAACTCCCACAATGCGACGGACTCCAGCGGCAAGAGGAAGCCTAAGGAAGAGGAGGAAATATTTGCAGACCCCCTACCCAATAAAAGGTTAAGGTTGAAAATGTCTAAGGAGCTCCTGCAACTGAGTAGTCTAAAAGCAACCTGGCTACAAGGTGCTCAGAAGAACCTGAATAGATTTCTCCAAAGTCCTGAAAGAGGTTTCTGGAAAGGTGGGCGCCATTTCCAATCATCAGGGAAATGGAAACTGAACCTCAATGAGGTTAGCACTTTTTACCTGTCAGGATAAGAAGCGTCACAAGGACTTGCAGAGAGAAGAACCCTGCTGCACTTTCGCTGGGAACGTGAGTTGGCGCGGCCACCATGGGAAACGATATGGCGCCTCCCAGTATGGCACGTCACAAACAGAAGTGACATCTGAGGCTGCGGCTCTGCTTCTGGACAGACATCCCTAGGAATCGAAGTCAAGATGTCAAAAGAGATGTCCGTCTGCACGCCTGAGTCCACGGCAGCACTATTTACAAACACCAAGACACAAAGCAGAAGAGTGGGTACAGAAAATGTGGTGCATGCATCCAACAGAAGATTGGGTGGCCTGCCATTTGTAACAGTTGTAGAAGATTCTGGAAGTTTTGCCAAGTGACTTGAACTCCATACAGGAGGCCGGATACTGCATGATCCTGCTTCTGTGAGGAGCAGCCAGACTCACAGAAGAGGGAAGAGCAGTGACATTCCAAGATGGCAGTGGGGGAGATGGGGAGGTTTGGGTCCAAGGACACAAAGCTTCAATTATGCAAGAAAAATCAGTCCTGGAACTCTCATGGACAGCCCAGTGCCTGTAGCTCACAATACTACATTATATACTTAAAATTTTGCTAAGAATACGCACTTGTATTGAGTGCTATTTTCACCAAAAATAATAATAGAGGGTGTGGGAGGAAACTTTGAGAGGTGTCAGACATGTTTATTGCATGGATTGTGGCGATGGTTTCACGGGTGTATCCTTTTCTCCAAACTCATCAAGTTGTATACATTAAGTATGTACAGCTTTTAGTATGTCAATCATCCCTCAATAATGTGGTTTCCAAAAAATTCTACTTATTTCAGTCCTAAAGAGAGGTGCCGCTTCCTACGCATGACATGCTCAATTAAAATAGATTGATGGGCATAGAAAGGCAGTCATAAAGAGCGCACACACACCAACGCACATAAAGGAACTCCTCTCTGGGAGCAAAGGGAGAAAAGGAAGGTGAGCAGAAAGGAATTTTCAGAAAATTCAGAGAGCTTACCACTACAATGAAGCCATTGAAAACCCACATTGAATGGTCTGCAGGGGGAACAGATTTGATGGAATGTGATAGATGTGAGAAAAGACTAATAAGACCTCTATTCTTCCTGCAACCCTGGCCACTCCGGCATCAGGATGTGACATGGGAACATCAGCTTTCAGTGGGCCAACAGGTCAAGACTGTCAGGAAATACCTGTGGGTCAAACGAATAGGTACATGGAGAACTTTCCATCAGAGAGTCTGAGACAATGAACAATCCTAAGGCATCAATTAGACACTTGGAGCTGAGCTTTGGAACCGATACCTCCTATCCCACATTCCCAAAATATGTTTTCTCTTGCAGTCACGTACATACTACATAATTCATTGAATCCCTGCTATCTTGGAGTCCCCATCTAGATGCTGTGACCCCCAGATCTATGAACTTAGGATGGGAGCAGGAGCAGTTTAGAAGCCAACTGGCTGAATCAAAAGTGAGAGTGAAATGAAGGTAAATCGTAACAAACATCACCTACATATCAGCACTGTGAAACAATAGAAGGCATTTAACCAAAGTCCTAACCATCTGGAATCTTCCATTAATGGGAATCCTTCCCATCTCTTTTAGGAATAAAGAATGGGTCAGAAAAATAAATGAAGCTGATTCCAAAATTTAGTCAAAAAAGTAGCTTGGGGCAAATTCAACTTCATTTCTTTCTTTCTCCGTGAGCCGGAGTGTGAGTTCCTTGAGGTCAGAGCCATGTTTTTCTCTCCTCTGCTGCATTCCCAATGACTAGCAGATTCTACAACCCTCAGAAAAAGCACAGTCAATATCAGCTGAATAAATGCTGACCCCAAATGTCTCCTCATTATCTGATCATCAAAGCAAATTTTCAGTTGCAGTGATCATTGGCCAAGGCAAAAAGGATTGGTAAAACCGAGGTGTGGGAGGGTAAACGTGGCCACAAATTCCATGCTGTTCCTTCCATGAAGAAATGCAAACAAATTCCCTTCCTGGGGATCTGAACTGATTTTAATGCCTCACTTGGTCAATAGAATATGGCAGAGGGATGTTTCCAGAGTTCTGAGGCTATCAGACAAGAAGCCTTTGACATTCCCCTGGGTCTCCTGGAGCATTATGTCACTAGACCTCAGCTGCCAGAGAAGATATCAGGTACACTGGGGTCTGGACTGGGGGAAGCCACCACAGGCAGCCCAGTGAGGAGTCCTAATGAAGCCAGGCTCCAGCAGGCCTACAGACCCCAGAGAAGTGACAGACCACCGTGAACCCCTGGGCCACAAATTGAAAACATTTCTCTATTAAAAACAACAACAACAAAACCAGGCTGTAACAGTGGGATTAGCTCTGCTGTGAAGCAACTGAGTGGCCTATTTCAATAAAACTTTATTTACAAAGACAATTGCAGAGTGGCTTTGGACTGAAGATCATCATTTGCCGATTTCTGCCCTAAATCAACACAAGGGAACTTGACCCCTCTTCTCTGTGAATGCTACAGGAAACAGAAGAATCACCCAACTGAACCCAGCCCAGATTTCTCACCTGTAATATTATGA
The DNA here is from genome assembly GCA_004027875.1 of Aplodontia rufa. NCBI lineage: Eukaryota > Metazoa > Chordata > Mammalia > Rodentia > Aplodontiidae > Aplodontia > Aplodontia rufa. The sequence goes on along the minus strand of PVKS010024161.1, from coordinate 5,028 downwards.
GTTACAATAAAATTTTTTGTTGTTTTAAGCTATTAAGCTTGGAGCAGTGTGTTATGCAGCAATAAATAACTAGAACAAAGGTTTGGAATCCCCCAAAAAAATAAAGGAAGGAAAAGGGAGGCAGAGATAATGTGAAGCTCATTCTCAGTAAGCCCCACGTTGGCTGAAGAGAAAAGAAATAAAGGTGCTACCACCCAGGAGTTATAAAGGAGGACTTTATAATCAAGGTGTGAGCTTTTAGGTAAAGGAGGTGAAGGGGAGGGAAAGACACTGAAGAGAGGAGCAGAGGGCTGGTGGCAGTTGCGGGACACCTTGCTGCGTGGCACCAGGGCATTGTTCATGTTGGGGTCAAGGTGTACCGTGTCTCCAGAGGAGGACATTGTGGTGGCCCTGGTTAAGAAAGAGCAATAGATGAATAGTCTTGGGGTCCGATGGACCCGGGATCACACCTCCGTTCTCTCCCTTACCAACTGCATGAACCTGAACGAGCCACCTCACCTCTCCCACGCTCATTCTCCTCACTATGAAACAATTCTGAGCTCAGAGGCAGGAAGAATGAAATGGCACTCTAAGTAAAATTTCTGGCACAGAATAAGCCTTCAGTAAAGAGAGCACTAGTATACGTACATAGTTATATGTGTGTGCTAGTGCATGCATATGAATGTGTAGACACACACACGCACACACATGCACACACACGCTACAAAGAGAACCTAGAGGGGCCTAGAGTCAAGTGTGGTTGTAATCAAGGGCTTTCCAGCACATGACTTCATAAAAGTCATCTGTTTACACGGAGCCCTTACTCAAGAATTGCAGGCCCTTTGACACATTATCTGATGTCAAAGTGTTTAAGAATCATTCGGGGGTCCTCGCTGAAATGTGCATTCCCCTCCCCCAAGAGATTCCACTCAGCAGGCCTGGGCTGGGATCCAGGGGCTGGAGTTGTTAACAAGCACCCCAGGGCTTACTCATTCAGAAACTCATCTGGCCTCATTTTTTTGAGAAAATTCCTTCTGTGAGCCTCATGAGGAACTGACTCAGAGAGGTGAGGTGACTTGCCCAAAGTCACCCAGCTGGACGATGGCAGAGATGAGCCTTTCATCTCCTGTCTAAAGATACCAACACCTGCCTATCAACCGGGTGGGATGGCTATCGCTTTCCTGTACTGTGTCCCAATGCAACCAACCTGTTGCATGGTGCACACACTGAGACGGATGATAGAAGCTGCCCTGGTTTGCACAGAGAGCCAAGACCTGGTTTCTCTGTGCTGCAAGCTTCATTCTCCGCCTTTTCAGACTTTGCACCCAAAATGGCATGCTAAATAAACCTGGCATGCGATCTGGTCAGTGGTCAACTGAAGCCAAGAGCCATCAAATTCCCACCAAGTTCCCACAACGCTGTAAATTTCGGCATGATGTTAATGTGGTGGGGAAGCGGAGTAGCCCAAGACACGCTGAAATCAGTCCTTCCTTGGTCTGGCAAAGTCCTTGCAAACTGTCACTCTGTTATTCCATGCTATGGCCCCGAGATCAGTCTAAACAATCCCTTTCTATAATTAAATACTTTATGTATTTATTCCTTTGCTAACGTCCCCAGGTTTGCTTAGAGAAAGGAGCAGCTGACAGGTGGGATAACAGAAAGCCGGACGTGCGGGATGGCAGGGCCCGCCACACAGAAAGCCATTCTGAGTTCCGTTTATTTGATTTGGACAACACTTCTTAGAAAAAGAGAATCGAGGGCTGGACTTTTCTGGACAATGCTGGCCCGTTCCTGGTGACACCAGGCGTGCATCCTTGTCTGTTTGGACTGAGAGCTCCCATACTTCCTAGCTGGGAGAACTCTGGGCAAATGACATAGCCTCTGTGTACCTCAGTGTCCCTGCCCGTAAAATGAGGACGCTAATTATAGCTTCCACCCCTTGGGATAGGGACATTGGAAGAATAATCCAGGTCAAGTGCTCCCCTGAGAAAGTGCTCAATAAACGCTTCCATGCAGGGTGCTTGGAAATGGGTTTCTCACTCAATCCTTCTTTGGGTTATAGACTTCCAGTCTCTAGATTTTCCAGCAGTTTCCATGTCACTGGGTCTGGGATAGTGGCCTCTTGGGTGTTTTGCTGGGGGTCTATAAACAATCCTGGTACACCTTTCCAGGTACCCTCATAATTTACAACAATGCCTAGTTTACTGAAAATACAGAGTTTAAATAACTACATAAACATAGATGTTAAATATTCAATGTGCAGTGTAAAAAATTGTCCTGTAATTAAAGAAACATGGAGGCCTATTTTGATGAAAGAGTATTTTGTTTTAATTTTCCAATAAAATTTTATTTATTTTTTTTAGTTTTCTTTCTTTAAAGAGAGAAGGACAGTGAGAGAGAGAGAATCAATTTTTATTGAGTCTTTCACGTGGCCTTCGTTGCTGTGATGCTTAGCTGTGGACGTGGGTGCTGGGGTTTGAACTCACGGACTTGCGCATGCCGGGCAAGCGCCGTACCTGCAGAGCCACCGCTCCAGCCCATACAATTTTAATTTTAAAAAATGTTACAAAACAGAAAGCACAAGGATGCTGGGCTCCCTTGCTCCTGGTCCCCTTCAACGCCGTCCTCGTGTTTCCTGCGTAAAGCTGGGCAGAGTTGTCAGGAATAACCCAGGGGCCCACGAGGCAACAAGGAGCTGTCTCTCCCTCAGCAGAGCAGAAAACCCAAAGCGTTTGCAGTGAGTGCGGAGGTGGAGGGCCCGGGGCGGGTCGAGGTTGAAGATCTTCAAACCTGGCTTTGCTCAAGAGTCGCGGGGAAGCCCGCGCTAGACACGGGCTCGCAGGGCTGGGGTGCAGCCTGGCTCAGCGCACGCTGCACCCCAGTGATTCTGATGCAGCCGTTCTCACCAGGCCTTGGGGAGCCGGTGATCCAGCGGTAACAATGGGGACGCTGAGGCTCGGGGAAAGAAAATGACTTGTCCAAAGGGCACAGAAAGGACTCCAACCCAAGCTTCCGATCTCCCTATTTCCTGGGGAAGCTGGAGTGTTTGCTCAAGTTCGCTTTGTCTGTAGAATGAATGTGGGAAATCCCAGCCCATTTTCTTCAATCTCTAGGTCGCAGACAGCCCTGTGGCATCTTATGGGGGACCAGTGAGGCCCCCATCTATTTTATCTCCCCATTTATTCCACGAGTGAATAATCTCCCTGCGCACGGAGGGCTCCGAAAAGAGGTAATGCCAAGCAGAAAGAGAAGCTTCCTACGCGTCCATCGAAGCAGCAATTGAAGCCATTAGCACACCATTGTCGTGGACCTGATGGGGACTTTCTGTTTCTGTTTGGAGGACTGGAATGGTTTAATATCTCCGATTGCAACTACTGATTTGGGGCACAACCCTGCTATTCCAACTCTGCATCTGCAACCCCTTAGCGGGCTGCTAGACCTCCTCTAGCCAGGCACCGTCCCCCGCATCAAGCTCCTTCATCTCCAAATGCCACCGGATAGGACCCTTTTCCCTCTTTCTGCGCGTGGCTCCCCACGACTCAGGAGCCAGAAGGGTTAATGTTTCAAAGCTCTCGGAGATGTTTCGGTTAGTACACCTGATATTCTAGATTCTGGGGACTCGGGAGATGGAGTTTATGTGAGTATACTTTATGACGCAGACGGTTACAGCCCCTGTAATGGAGGCTCCCATCGTGACAGGAAATAAAACTGTATACAGAAACCCCAAGAGGGGGAGAGTATCTGGTGACAGGCCATTCTGCCAGTGTGGCTACAGCTCTAGCCGATCTGCTGGAAAGAAAAAATAACTAGAAGCACAGAACAAGACTCTGCCCCTCCTGCTGTCTGCCTTTGATCTCTCCTAACACCTTGGTAGTGAAGTGATGTTACGGATTCTTAGTTGGTATTGAACAAAGTTCATCTCATCTCTTGCTCCATCCAGTGAAGTGCTTCCAACTCCTAAAGCAAGAAGCGTCAGGAGGCAGACAGCCGAGATTGGATGCCAAGTCACTTACCAGCTGTGTGGCCTTAGGCAAGCTGCTTAACTTCTCTGAGCCTCAGTTCCTTTGCTTGTAAAATGATGTTAGTCAAGGTTCCTAGGAATGTTGTTGGTGACGTGGCCCTCAGTAACCAGAGGCCACAACTGAGGCTGTAGTAGTGATTAGTATTTGGATGGTTCCAAGTCCCAATCTTCTCCCCACCTCCTGTGACAGCCTCACGGATGCCCTGCCCATATCCCCTCAGTGCAATTCAGAGCTCACCTGAAACCTCTGAGGCTGTTGCTACACCCGGCTTCCACGCTTGACGTCTGCATGTTTTCTGAGTTGGAGGAGGCTCAGCTCAGTGAGACGTCTTGGAAGGGTAAGGAATGGCACCCCCACGGCACTCCAGCACCGGTGATGGAGGAGGCTGGGAGAGGAGGCCTGGGGAGAAAGTCAGAGCCTCCCACAAGGCCTCCCTGAGGCCTGCAGGACTGGAGGCCCCCCTTACCCTGGGGGGCATCTATTTTAATCAGTTTTTCTCTCAGGACATGGCACCAGGACAGAGAGAGAGCAAGGGCTCACCAGAGACGAAATCTCAGCCCACAAATAGGCTGCCTCTCTTGCCCAGGCTCACATCTCCACCCCTGCCCAGTGACTCTAGGGGTCACGACCTCCCCTGTGCGGAATCCATCACTGCTCTCAGAAGAGTCCAGAGGCCTTGATAGGAGGAGCAAGGTCTCCAAGCTGACCCGACTGAATACCGTCTTCATCTCCTGCCCTTGCACACATGGCTCTGTGGACTTCTTGGAGTGTCCTGGAATGTCTCCGTGGGTCCTGCCTCTAGACTTCCACACACACGGCAATGCCTGTCAAGAACTCCCTTCCTGACCCCCAGGGCACCCCCATTTTGAGCTAGTGAGCTCTTACCAGTGAGGGAGATCTCAAGACTTTGCGCCTTTGAATGCTGCCCCCAGCCACAGCCCCGCACTCCTGGGAACCTGGCTCCACCCTGGACGCAGCTGGACTGCAGTCCCCGCCCCACTCCAGGGTGCCCCACTAGACAAGGCAC
>PVKS010024160.1:0-31415 GCA_004027875.1 Aplodontia rufa | reverse complement strand
GAGAATAGAAGAAAGAAGCAGGTGTTGAGTGATATAAAAACACGTAAGATCGAGTTAGACTTGAAATACCATTTCCTTTTTTTTTTTACTTGAAAGCCAAGGAAGGGGTGCACTCCCTATAAAGAGGAGATTCTGAAGATAAAAATGCAAAGTTGGGGGTTTCAGACTAAAACCATCTCTCCATCACAGAAAGAAGCCTGAGTTTTATGGCTTTTGGAGAATATTAAGGGAGAGATGGGTTTTTGAGAAAAGGCCTGCTAAGGATGTGAATTGTTAGGATAGAATAGTGCCAGTGTAGCAAAAGGCATGGAAAGAGATATATAATTGTATCTGTGGACTTAAAAGGCACTCTACAGATTTATGACTTAAGATAAATGTAAAACATGAGTCTAGCAATGTCTGGCTTTTTGCAGCTACTGCAGAGTTTGATTTACAAATGCATTTGATTTGGAGAAATGGCACTTTGTAATTTACCCACTGGCATAATAAATGATCCAACATTCATTTAGTCCCTTTCCCTATACTGCTCACAAAATGCATTATGGTTTAGTAAAATTACCTATGTTTGGGGCAGCAGAGGGAGGGCAATATAAAATCAGCAACTGGTGAAGGCAATTATAGAATATCTCATATTTGGTTTCTAATACTTGAGGTTGGCATTATAAACACACATAACTATACTGCATTTCTCTTGGTTTTGCTCTCATCTTATTTAATATTCCTTCATAACTTTTCACTTAAAACACAGCATGGAAATGTAGAAAGAAAATCATATGGGTCCATAAATAATTCATATACACCTGAAGGCATAAAAATCATGCTAGACAAAAGCAAGTAGTAAGAAAGGTGAACAAGAAGCTAAATTTAAGTGTTGATGGGGAATAAACTCAGTGGAAATCTGAAAAAGTCTGAAAACCAACAAGAAAAAAATGACATCTTTCTCTCATTGAGGTTATATGTAACCTCACTCTTCTGCCCCTATCATGGCAACTGAATGAACTCATCAGGAATGTTCTTGAACTTGAATAACTTTGGTGTCTGGACAACTGTTAATATTAAGATAAAGAAATGTCAGATCAATACAAAGAGATTTCCAAGTCTATTTACGTAGTGTTCTTTACCCTCTGGTATGATATTCTGAACTATGCCCAAGTTCCTAAGAAGCACTTGTCAATCCACTTGCAAACTTCAATGGTGACAGCATTATGTCTCCAGACTTCAGAATAATAGAGATTCTGCTACTGAATAGAAGGCAGTGGCTGTACCTTTTAAAGACAGTGTATGAGTTTAAAACATAAAAAAACATTTTGAGGGAGAAAAAAATTAATAGTTTAGGTTTGATGATAAGTTACCATGCATTTTTTGCATACATTTCTAGGGAGTGATATTTAATACTGTAGTATTTAATACTTTATTTTCTAATAAGTATTGAAGCATGTACAAAAAAAGAAAAATACACAATAATCTAAAAATCTCAAAAATTTGAGTGCACAGATACAAAAGGCAGCCAGTTCTGCTTATTAGCATTATACCTCCTTATGTGAATTTTCTTTTATTCTAATGCTGATTGATGAATGATAATAGTGCTCAAAATGCATTTAATACCTACTGTAAATCAGACACTAGGCCAAATATTTTACAGGATTTATCTTATTTAATCCTGTCACCAATCCTGTCAGTTACTTCCAATGTATAAATGAAGGAATGTCATATAGATGAGAACCCTAGATTTACAAAAAAAAAAAAAAAAAACAAAAAAACAAAAACCCAAAACCAAATAAAACTCAATTTATCCAAAGAGATAAAGCTTGTCAGTGCTGGAGCTGGATTCTAGCAGTCTGGATTCTGAGTACGTGCTCACTGCTCACCGTCTGCCACCCGCTGCAATCCTTAGTACTAGGGATAAACCCAGGGGTACTTTATCACTGAACTACATCCCCAGCCCTTTTACTTTCTTCAGACAGGGATTTACTATGGGTTTTTGTTTTGTTTTGTTGTTGTTTTGGTGGGGCACGAGGTTGGTCTAGAACTTGTAAACCTCTTGCCTCAGCCTCTCAAGTTACTGGAATTACAGATGTGTACCACTGTGCCTAACTGAACATGTATTATTTTCTGAGCTCAACAAGAATGAAATTATCCTAACAATCTTACTGTTATGAAGCAAAATTAGGTATGTGATAAGTCTGTCTTAAATCCTTGCTAATGGGTTTGCTAAACCGAAAGGACTTCAATTTTAAGATGGCTTCAACAAACAATTGTCTCAAAATATGGCTATCAAAGATTATGAAAATAATCTTCCCAATAACAATCTGATTTTTTATTCAACAAGTATTTATTGATCATACACTATGTAATTGGCTTTTAAAATACAGTAGATGGGACAGGAAATAAATTATACTGATATTTTATCTAGGTAACTATCTTTCAGCAAATTTTGCTGTCATTTAACAAATAATGCTATTACTTAAAGAATTATCAGTAATCCAGACCGACTAGACTTATTTTCTGACTTCAATCATTCTTCCTTATAATGAAAGGTACCCTTTAAAAGAGACAGAGAGAGAGAGAGAGAGAGAATCAATTTTATTTATATTTTCATCTGGCATTTGTTTCTCCAACATGTAGTTGTATATGTGGTGCTGGGGTTGGAACCCAGGTCCTCATGCTTGCCAGGCAAGTGCTCTAACCACTGAGTCACTGCTCCAGCCCAAAAGGTACCTTTACCCAAGGAAAGGAAGATAACTTGCAAGAGACTGAGAGGTGGATTTCCTGTAGAGAATTCCCTTCCCTGTAACAGATTAGTTTTGACTCTTAACATTTTCAATTTAGGGAATGAAGAGCTAAGGCGATAACAGCTCTGTGTGCAGTCATTTCAGGCTCCTCACAAGATCAGAGGTTCCATGGGGCACTAACTGCCCCAGTCTAAAGGAGGGGAAGAGTAGAAAAAGGCAGAGAAAACAATGGAGCATACCTCGCTCTGCAATTTCTCTTGACTTGTCAATGGCTAACACTTCATTTTAATCCTCCCTTGCTCTGTCAAGGATGAAAATGTTCTCGGAGTATCCGAGAAGATTTATAAGATTTATAAGAGTAGCTGGTTTTCCAAGACAGAGAATGGAAGCGTATCTAGGAAAGAATGGGTGGCAAACTGAAAGGGGCATTTTTTCTCCTAAAGAAGCAATAAAACACAGAAGGAAATCTGAAAACAGAGTTTTTCTCTTATGTGCAACAAAATCACATTAAAAATTAACCATTCCACAAAGTAGGGCAATGTGTAGATTCTGAGATTCCTCGTTAATTGACATCCATTCACTTCCTGGAAAAGAACTTTAGAAAGTAATAGACATTCTGTGTTCTATTTCCATTCTGCTAATAATGAAGGTTTGAGACTATTTTCATTTTTCAGAATGACCAGTTCTTGGAAACTCCAAAATAATAGGGCAGTCTTCAACGAAAGGAACACATAACCTCTTTGGAGAACTATTGAGACACTTCTCTTGTAAGTGGGTTCTTTATTCACATGCAATCAATCTAAAACACAAATCTCCCCAGATAAAGAGAAATAAAACGAATATTTCTAACAGAATTTTTCATGCTTTTTATTTAGTATAACATCATACTAGAAGTTAGGAGTAAAGTTGGACATCCTCCAAGAAGAATCCCCTCTGAACCTCCCTAAGAAGTAGCTGTTAACCGAATACCAACTCTGGTAGAGAACTCCATCTTCTTGAGACAGTCATCTTTTTCTTATTCTGAAATAGTTACTTCCCTCATGATTTAACTAATAGGTACTTGATCAACCTCTTGGAACATCAGAAATTTCTAATCTGTCACATAACAAATAGTTCTTTTAGATTTGAACATAGTCATGCACATATTAACTCTTATTGCCTTTCTGCTTTGCAGGGAAAAGAGCACCGGGCTCTGCGATAAACCCCTTACATAGACCTAGATATATTATTAAACCTCTTGAAGCCTCTATTTCGTTAATGAAAAAGCAGAGGAAATTATACCCATTCCAAACAGTCATTAAATGGATTAAATTAATTAATATATGAAAAGTGCCTTACATCAGAAGTACTGGATCGTGGGTAGTATAATTGTTAATACTGTGGCTTCAAGTCCCCTTCATCCATCCCAGTTGTTCTTCTACTGACACAATAGAGTAGAATTTTCCAGATAGTGTGTTACAAGCATGGCAAAATAATACTGTTTTCTGTGGAACTCATGCCCTCGGTGAATGCATGAACTGTATTCATTTTTATGTTCTTACCTGAGGCCTGTAGCTTTTTTTTTTCTTTTGGCATTAAAAAAAGGCTCCTGCCCTTGTCATATAAATATTCTTTCATTTAAATAGCAACTTGTGTTAGAAACAAAGAATTCTCCAGGAGAAATCTAAATTTGTTAGTTCTTGACTGTATTTTAGTCCCTCAGCCCTGAGAATGGCCAAGGAAGGCCTTTTTACTCATTTGTATCTTACAAATGCTATCATTTTCTGGGACTACCATTGTGCAAAACAATAGAAACACTGCAATGGAATTGGTATTTTTTTTTCTTTTTTATACTGGAGATTGAACCCAGCAGCACTTTACCACTGAGCTATATCCCCAGCCCTTTTTATTTTTTATACTAAAATAGGATCTTGCTAAGTTGTTGAGGGTCTCACTAAGTTGCTGTGGTTGGCCTTGAATTTGTGACCCTCCAGCCTCAGATTTCCAAGTTGCTGGGACTACAGGTACGTGCCACTGTGCCCAGCTTCTGTGTGGGATATAATATTTAACCAAATATTTCACTGTGACAGGCTAAATAGAGTAGAATGAATTATATTCTTCATTTGTCCTGATCCTGATATTTCTGTTATCGCAGAATAAAATGGCATTACACTTTTGAGAAAGTCATATCAGACTATTAACTCACACTGACCTTGTAGTTAACGAAAACCTTTAGCAAAATCGCAGATGCATTCATTTAAAAATACTTATTTTGATCTACTTATTATGTGTATTATTCTAAGTACTAGAGAAACAGCTTTGAACAAGAGCAAAGAGATTCTTTCTTTCATAAAATAAAAATAATAATAAACTTTGGAAAAGTCAATCAAATCTACAGTATCATTTAAATTTTATTTTTATTTTAAAATTCTTAATTTTTTATTTTTGTGGTACTGGGGATTGAACACAGGGCACTTTACCACTGAGCTATATCCCCCAGCTCTTTTTTTTTTTTTTATTTTGATAGGGTCTCACTAAATTGCTAAGGGTCTCACCAAGTTGCTGAGGCTAGCCTTGAGCTTGAATCCTCCAGCCTCAGTCTCTTGATTTGTTGGGATTACAGGGATGTGCTACTGCACCCAACTTGAATGAAGAAGCAGGAGAAGGAGGAGGAGGAGGGGAAAGGAAGGGGGGGGGGGGAAGACTCCCAAACTGTTGCCTTGGCTTATTTCTTATCAGGATGATAAGTAGGAAAGCCCAAATGGAATGGGAATAAGCTGTTTTTTTTTAAATAGATTGTATTAAATGAATAGGAATGATAGATTTCTATTCATTTAATTCAAATAAATGCAGAAGAATGCACAATAGATGCCTGACAAGGCTAGTGTTTTTCAGCTATTGCATATTTGAATATGGAAGATAGTACTACTACTTCAGCAGCCATATCTTTGTAGTATTCAAGTTAATTGACACAATTTGGGAATATCTTTCTTATAGCAACAACTAGCAGTTCTTTTGAAAAACAAAATGGAATTGAAATAGAGAAGCTGTCTTTAGTTCACTCTTGATGATGATGTTGAAAGATTGATTCTTGCATACTTTTGTCCATAATATTATGGCAGGATAGGCTAGGTTGTGATAGTGACAAACTCCAAAATCTCAGTGGCAGAAAGCACACCTTGTGCTCCTATGTCTTGGTATGCTATATTGCTATAGCAGTTTAGAAGCAGGACCCTTAATCACTGAGGAATTCCAACGGGCTGAGCAGCTGCTGTCTTAAATATTGTTAATCACAAAGCCAGAGGGAAAGGCAGATGGGGTGAAGGAGACATTTCTGTAGCCAGAGAAGTAACTTGCTACATCTATCTCAAATGCACAGGGAAGTACAATCCTAGTGTGTGATGGGAGAGACAGCCTGGAATTTGTAAACTACTATGTTGATTATATCAGAGGCACTATTCATTAATTATATTTTTCCCCTCACAAAGTAATATTACTTTCAGGTGTTCAGAATCTTACTTTGACAATTATGTTAATATAAGCTATTGTGTAATTTATAATAGTGCATTAAATTTAGGAAGTTCTTAGATTATCTGTCAGGTGTCATCATAAATCTGAAATACATTCTTTAATTAGTTCACATTTCTAATGTCAAAGAAGTAAATCATTTTATACTTTAGTAATAGAGGGATTTGATATAAAATTCTTACTTGGTTTTTGAGAGGTATGAGTGCATCTAGAATGGTATGGGCACCTGCTAAAATGACATTAAAAATTACTATTAGTGATTATTGAGCAATTTGGAATTTCTCTAATAGACACTCACCCATAATCCACCTCTCCTACATTTTTACAGAAAAAAATTATGAGGCATCTTCGTTTTTCAATAAATTAGGATTTAGGACTTTACCAGTTATGGGTGACATTGGCCTGATGGTGAGAGTGGCAGGGTATTTTTGTGAACTCTCTGCTTAGTGCTGTATCTGATACTACTAGATCCTTACAAATTGGACCACTGGACCATTAGTAAATAACTGTCTGGTTAATAGTCTATTCAGGTTTAATCTTTCTTTTCTAAAAATTTTGTCTCCAATAGCATTGTATTTCCTTTATACTATTTACCCCTAAAAGCCTGTTTTTGATTCTCCCTCCCCGGCTTTCTGGCTTGTGCCTGTTTTGTTTGTATTGATGTTCTGCTGCTCACACGTGAGATAGAAGTGAGTATTTTTCTCTTATTCTTTGTTTAATACACTCTCCTCTGATAGTTGAATGCATTTCAGTCTTTCAGAACTCCCACATGAGGACGACAATGAAAGTAGTCAGTAATTGTTGATGAAAGCTTTATAACTTCTGCATCATATAACAAAACTGAATTGTTGAGAACAAAAGCTGGTCCTTTATTCTCCCTTGTATTCTGAGAAGGTTTACAGGAAACTCAAGTCTAGTTAAGTATGTTATTCTTCCAACTTAGTAAATGCAGTATAAGATAGAACCTCACAAAGATTAACAAAATAATGTGACAAATTGAATCTTTAGGTGACTAGAAAATATCTTGCTCATACTACTGCAAAGGGGAGTGACTGGGGAATTGTTAAAAAGAAACAATGCATTTTAATGTGATTTAAACATTGTAATTCATAGAGATAAGATTACAAACTAGTTAAAATAATTTTTTATCTTTATAACTCTTTTCATATGCATTCTGGATTTTCTTAAAGGTAGCACTCAAGCAAACATTTCAAGCACAGTTTAGATAAAAAATGGAAGTACTTTCCTTTTGGGAAAAAAAACAGTTCTTAAATAAATGTGCTATATATTTATTTTCCTCATAGCTTTCTAGATCAATTATGTTCTAATGACATGTTATATGTGGAGATTGGGTAAAAAATAGAGATGGTAGGAAGGAGAAAATATTTTCTACAACCAAGCACAAATAAATATGACATTAAAAACTAAAAAAAAAAATCTTGTTCTTATAGTTTGGTGTTCTGTTGATGGAATTATAGAGAGTCCAGATATTCCAGAAATGAATTGAAAATTTATGCATCTTTACATTAATTACTGCCACAAAATCTCCATAAATTATTCATTGTTTATTATTAATAATTTATATATTTGGAAGGCTTTGAGTTATGAACACTTGTTGGGAGAATAAATTGATCCCTTCATTTTTGATATAATACTATAGTTTTATAAAATACTACAGTACAAAAAGAAAACAATAATTAAGACAACTCAGAATTTGAGAAAAATATGACTGAGAAAAACAAGGCTATGACAACCATTATAACCAAGAATCTCACACATGAAAAATTGATCTTAGCGTAGGACCTATAACTCTCTTCATTACTAAGTTTTGAACCAGAATTTCAGGAATAATGAAGCTTATTAACATCTATTGCTTTCCCTAAAAATTCTTAACAATGTATTTCAGAGCAAATGATTTTTTTCTCTAAATAAGAAAATGAAATTATGTCTTCATTTTATTCTTCTAAATGTTTTAAATATTTATACAATGGTAGCAAGGTCATACTGTATATAATAAATACCTCTGGAAGTGCTGAGAGCAGAAAGCACCCTTAGGGAGAGCTAGATCACTGGATCTTACTCTAAATAAAGAAGGTAGGTGAATGGGTAGGTGAATGTTTAGATTGACATTTCGGTGGCTATGTGAAAGAATTTGAGAGGTAAGAGCAGATAGAAAGCAATTAGAATCGAACAGATAAGGAATAACGAAATGAGGCCAACAACAAGTAGAAGATGAGAGTGAGGGCAAGTTCATGAAATAGATGAGGAAAAATTAAAAACTTGATGGATTTAAGAAGTCCTTCTATTTATAATTGTTTAATTTTATGCTTTGAAAACAGTTATTCTTCAAAAGTATACAGATAGCTAGGCATGGTGGTGTATGCTTCCCAGCAACTGGGAGGGCTGAGGCAAAGGATCTCAAGTTTGAGGGCAACCTGGACAATCTACTGAGACCCTGTCTCAAAAATTAAAAAAATAGGGCCTGGAGCTGTGGATCAGAGGTTTGTCTCTTTCTTGTCATGTGTGAGGACTCAGGTTTGAACCCCAGCACCACATGCACAACGAAGTGTTGGAGCAATGAGGGCCGCATGAAAAACTAAATAAAATTGATTCTTTCCTTCTCTCTCTCTTGAAGAAAAAAAAGAAGAAGAAGGGCTGAAACTGTAGGTCTGGGCTGGAGAGGTGGTTCAGTGATACAGAGCTTGCCTGGCATGAGTGAGGACCTGGTTCAATCCCCAGTACCGCAAACACAACTAAGTGAAGGAAAAACAAAAAATAGATGAAAAAATGAAATTAATCACTCCTTCTCTCTCTCAATTTCTAAAACCAATCACTTCTGTTCAAACTCTGGTGTTCACTAAATACAAGTCATGGCAACTGTAAATGGTAAAGTATAAAAATATATATTTCAAATAATTTAGAGTTTTTAAAAATGTGTACTTGTTCTAGGCGTGAATTCTCATTCATAGCACCTTCTATCTGTACAGTCAATACTTAAAGAAATCTATCAAGTAAAAGAAGTTTCACATTAAAAATTACATACATAATACTATGAATTCAATAAACTGTCACTTAAGACTATTTGAAGAAAAGAGAAATATAATGAAAAATTCATATTTCTACTGCTGTGATTTCAAAATTAAGAAGTAAAATAAAATCTAAAACCCTCAAAATCAGCAGATTATATCACCCATTCCACATCTTGATTGACTTGCTTTTGGCACTAGGCATTAAATCATTCATGAAATCAGAACTCACATATTTCTTTGCAATAATTTGTTTGACTTATTTCTAGGCCACAGATATAGTTCTAGTCACTTAGTAGGTTTTACATGGGCAACTGATGGCTGAAATTTTATTTGATGTGAATTAAAGGAATTGCCATGAATTATTTCTTTTTGCTAATGTGTCTGATTCAGGATCTTCTCTATTCTTGGGTTATATAACTGAGGATTTTATTTAGATTGCAGTGAATGATTATTGGCCTCTTGTTTTCTCAATTTTGGTTGAAAACAAATTCTAATTTTTAAAACATTTTATTTTCTGTGGTACTAGGGATTGAACCCAGGGGCCCTTTACCACTACATTCCCAGCCCTTTTTATTTGTTGTTTTTGAAACAGGGTCTTGGTTAGATTGCCTGGACGGGCCTCAAACTTGGGATCCTCCTGTTTCAGTGTTCTTAGTTGATGGAATTACAGGCATGTGCCACTGCACCCAGCTGGTGTGTTTTATAATTCTATCTATATTTCCCTTTTCCTTCTTTCTGTATGCCCAAAGTGTTGTTTCCTCAAAAATGCCACTTATTTTCCATTTATTTTCTTGTTATACATCTTCCATAGAGATATTTAGGAGCAGTTACGTTAATTAGCCCATCTACCTTTCCCTTTTTCAACCATCCCTCCCCTTTCCTTCTTTCTTCCCTTCCCTTCTTTCATAAATCAGAATTCGCCAGGTTGAACCATACAACGATCTTCCTTAGTAAGCTCATGATGTGAATCACTACAACATAAAACTAAATGAAAGATACCCAGAAGAAGTGTTTTCTCACAATTTTAATTTTTAAAAAGTAATACTGGAAAATACTAATAAAATGTAACCATAATGATTTTTTTTTTAAATAAAAGATGAGAATGGCTGCTGGACACAGTGATGCATGCCTGTAATCCCAACAGCTTTGGCAGCCAAGGCAAGAAGATCACAAGTTCAAAGCTAGCCTCAGCAACTTAGTAAGGCCCTAAGCAACTTAGTGAGACTCGTCTCAAAGCAAAAAATAATACGGACTGGGGATGTGGTTCAGTGGTTGAGCACCCCTGGGTTCAATCCCTGATACCAAAAAAGAAAAAAGAAAGAAAGATGGATGAGAATGGCTAAGCAGAACTGTAACTATTAATCATTCCATATAGATCCTTTGAGTTATACATGCCTTAAATGGTACAACAAGCCATTTAGTATTTGTGAAATGAGTATATTAATACAATCATGTATGAATGGTTAATGTTATGATATCTTTATATGTTTCAAATAAAGCTGGAAACTGTTTCATGTTGAGATGTGAAAACTAATGTGTAGAAGAAAGCTATACAAATGCTTTTAATACAGTTAAGTTCTAAAGAAAGAAAATTTGACATTTTCTTGAAGTTTGCTGAGTTCTAGTCCACTGGTTGATTTTCTTTAACCTGTGTTGATAGGAAATGGTCTAATAACATTGAAAATGCTTCCTAATTAAAAGTTTCATTTTTGGAATGCATCTTGCTACCTGATCCTTTTCTGGTTACCAAGAGACTAATTTGCTTAAACAGGAAATGGTTCATCATTTCTATAAATTTATTAGACATTTTATTCTGTTTGGAAAAACTTAGAAGGTAACAGGATTGTTCTGGCTTTCAACCATTTTACTTAAAATTATGTCAAAAGAAAAAAATGTAGGAAATGCTTCCTCTCATTTTTTATAATATGAAGGAACAAATTAAACAGGTTTATGACATTTGCCCACATTAATCCCTTTTCTGTAACACATCTTATTGTGATGGACTAGTTCAGATAGCTATAGTTTCCACTGTTTGAAGCTCCTCAGAGTACAAGACAATGTCAATTTGCATCCCCAGGACAATGCGTAGCATATGTTAGGCATTTATATATAAATTTTTAAGTAACATGGTAACAAGACTGAAATTAGTTCTCAATATTTTAAACATAACAACTTTAAAAGTCAAAAAATTCTTTTATCTTTGGATGTTATCCCGAGACTAACTTGTTTATTAAAATATTAAGCAGTCTGCATAATACCTGTTTGTTGATAACCCAGTTGTTCCATTTTGTTTTGTCCCATGTTCTCATCAAATTCCTATAAACAAGGCCCCTTATTTCCTTTATAAGCACCACAACTTTAAAGTGTGTAAAGGGCAAACACTCAATATTTACTTGCTCACTGAATTTTCAAGTGTCTAGTACAAGATGACACAAGTCCTTGTGTTGAATAAATTGAAGACTAGCATCAAGTAAGGGAGCACTGGCTTCCCTTTCCTCCAGTTTACTTTTAGGAAAACAAATATGTGTATGTGTAACATAATCAGATAAGATATGGCCACTCTAATCTAAACTGGGTATACTCTGGGTTGTTTACTACTAAATCTGATTACCTCCAAAATCCTTGGCACAGCTTGCCCACGTTGGACTTCTATTTTTGTATGTCATGTCAGGCATTCTGCACATTGTCTATGCCTCCATTCCCCCATTCGTTGGGTCAGTGTCCTCTTACATGCCATTTCTTCCAGAAGGTTTTTCTTTGATCCACCAGGATAGACTAGATGCTACTAGGTACCTCCAGAACATATTATATTCATGTGTAAATGTCATTTATCATAATATTCATCATATAAATTAGTGTCTGCCTTCCCTCTGGAAGTTTTATGTAAAAGGATTTTTCTATCTGCACCATCACTACATCTCCAATAACCCATGCCGAGTTTATGATTACTAAATTCAATGAAACAAATTAATCATGTTTTCACCTTGAAAATGAAGATTAAGTAGAATGAAGGGATTCCTAGCTTGGGAGTCTGTTGAAATAGGTTCAAATCCTATTACCAGCATGATGTAGCCATTCTGATTTTTACCCTGTCCCTTTCTTCTTCAACAAAGCAAGTTAATTAGTTTAATTTAGTTTGCTCATATTAGTTTGTGAAGCTAAGAGATGCTTGCACCATCACAAACTGAGGAAAGATACCTTGGTACCCTAGAATGTGACTGCCATCTACACAACATGATCATTAACAACAATTAAAAATGTGTTTTCCAACAGAGCAATGTGAGGACTGTCTATGGATGTGCAGTTGGAATGGTGGAGGGTGACAGGACAGATCTGCCACTCCCTCTTGGGGATGCTTGAGCCCAGTGATTCCTCCAGCTAACTGACCAGAGAGGACCAAAGAGTACATCTTTCTTTTCCCCCACAGTCTACAATACAGAATCATTTCTATTATTTTATTTATTAAATTCTAGGCATTATACATCAGCCAAAATTACTGAAATGTGCATTTATGACTATGATTGCCATTTAAAGTCTAATAAATGCAGTCAAAATTGAGGCCAAATTCACCATATATTATTTGTAATTTATATCCAACCTCAAAATGCATGAGGCTTTGTAGATAGATACACAAAATAGGCTGTTTACACACATTATGGTAGTGTTAGAGAAGGAGAACAGTACACTAGGACATTTGAACACTGAAGCTCTGTATGGTAGGGGTAGGGTTCATGTGTCAACATAGGTCTCTGATCCAGGGTATTTTAATACTCTTATTTTCTTGTCTTTCCCTTTCTCTTGCAAAGGTACAAATATTCCTTTTTAGATATCAAAAGAGAGAAAAAGCAATTCATAGTTCCTCACTAGGAGAATACAAAAGATTGGTGTTTTTTTCTTAGGTGTTCTCCTAATTATTCACATAGTTTTTGGACAATTAAAATACACCTGAAGATTGAATCACATAAAGGAATGATGATGGACGTATGCTAGAAATTCAGTCACAGCTCATTTGTGATAACAATGCATTTAGATTCATCAGTATTCAAGAAAGGATTTTAAAAGTCTGTGCTTCAAAATGAATGCCAATGTTCACTGATCAGCTGCTGTTTCATTAGATGTTCCACAGGATTTGTGCTAAAGATTTTTATTTGTTTTTGAAACACAGGAACAGAAAAATTTTACAGATTTTCCACCTTAATCTACTAATGTAACTAATTAAGTCATTTGGTTTAATAACTACTTCAGTATATATTTCAATTATTATATAGCTGACTTCACCCTGTCCTGCCTGGCTTCTATCCCCTTCTTAACTTGGTCTTAAAAAAAAATAAGGGAGTTAATCATAAGTACCACAAAGCCAGAAAAAACCTGGAAACCACATCCCAGGGAACAAGATTATGATCTTAACAAAGAATAGTTACTTTTCTAACTTGACTCATCTGAGCTATGTACAAAGCAAAGAATTCTGGACTTTAAAAATGCTCTCTATATCATTGAACTTATTCAGTTTGCCAATGAAACATTCTATATCATATCAATGGACTTCATGGAAAATGGGTGTTGGGGAGAAATTCAGCATTCATCTATTAAAGCATTTAATTTTTGCTATCTATGTATAAACACATATCATGAAACTAGACCATAAATCATAAAACCAGATGCCAGAGGGATGGGGATGTAGCTCAGTGGTAGAGTGCTTGCCTCTCAAGGATGAGGTCCAGAGTCAGAAGCTCAGCACAGCAGGAACAAATTAGATACCAACTAAGTAAAACGTATATTGTTCATGGTCCCCAAACACAAAGAAGCTTGAACCTAAGACATTAAATAGGTAAATACAATATTGTAAATCAGTTATTCCTAAAGAGTGTGATAAACCTGGGGATAAACAGATGAGCAACAGAACACAAAAACACAAATACTTTTAATTTTGATAATTATATATTTAATATGTATACAAAATAATACTGCATTGCTGCAATTTTACTGGTATCTTTACTTAGCACAAAGCTAAATTTAGATTAACATTGAGTAATTTAAACAAAAATATTAAAGATGGTGTATTATAATTCCAGGTATGAGTGAAAATGATATAAATACTATCACAGTCAACTCACCAGTAGGTGTCAAATATACAGCATGATTATTGTTTTTTTTTTTTTTAAAGAGAGAGGGTCAGTGAGACAGAAAGAAGGAGAGAATCAACTTTATTTAGTTTTTCACACGGCTTTTGTTGCTCTGACACTTCGCTGTGTACATGGTGCTGGGGTTCGAACAGGCATCCTCATAAATGTCAGCCAAGCGTGTAACTGCTGAGCCACTGCTCCAGCCCAATTATAGTGAAGTTAAGGTAATCATGTAAAGAAAATGTGGTAATTTGATTCATCAGTTATCACATTTTGGATAGCTTCTAAGGGAATAACGACTCCTTAATATTTTATTATTAGGCTTTTTACACTTAATTATTGTGTTCAATAGTACACTGATTCAATGAATATTTATTAAGCATTTATTATGTATGGGATTCTCTGATAGGTAGGTTTTTGGGAATACAGAAATCTTTTAAAGTCACTCCACTGTCTTTCTTTAAAAAATGTTTTGGCTTATGTTCATATTAAAAATAACAGTTTCATATTAATAATATGGATAATGCAGAAAAATGTCAAAAAGATTCCCAGAAATCCCACTATTCAGATAAAGATAAAAATGCTACTGGATTATTTTCTTTATAGTCATTTTAAAAGAAAATATAGTATTCTTTTATTAACAGAACTAGACTGTAGCTAGTTTTATATCGTACTTTTCCCCTCACTTAACTTTTTTTCCCATTTTCATACAGTCATCTATTTCTTTAAAATATGATGTGAAGGACAAAATATGCTGTTTTAACTATTCAATTACCAACAGACATACGGTCGAGTTCTGAAGAAAGCAAAAAAATTGGGGCAGAAGGGATGGTCAGGATGGGCAAGGCCTCTAGGCCTAGCTCTGTCTGGTGAGCCTGCATATGCTTTTTTTCCCCTCACGAATCCAGGGGAAAGGAAAGAATCCAAGGGAGGACTGTAACTCCTGGGGATGGTAGTTTTACTAAATAGAAGGAATCCTGATGTGGTTTGGATAACGTCCATGTGTAAAGGTGTGGCCCTTAGGGTGTTGGTATTGGAAGGTACTATAGACTCTGAAGAGGCAAGGCCTACCAGGAGGTCCTGAGGTTGTGAAGGGGAGGTGGGTATTCCCCCCAAAGGGATTATGAAACTCCAGTCTTTTCTCAGTCTCTCTCTGCTTCTTGGCTTGAGATGACTATTTATTTCAATATGCACTCCTGCCAATATATATGCCCCTTCTAGAGGCCCAAGCTGATGGGAACACTGGATCTTAGACTTTTGTATCTCTCTTCATTAGCTTCCTGGGTTAGTAAAAAGGACTGTAACAGGATAAATTTTTTCTTTGTATTAAGACCCTGAAAATTTGGAATTGTCATAGCAGTTAGTCTACCCTAATTTATGTACTTTCTGAGCCTTAAAAACTTCCAAACCCCTATTCCCTTATTTTGCAGCACTTTTCCTATGAATCTTACCTTGATTTTTTTCATTTTACTTAATCTCAGAAGTCATCTATCTAGTGATTCCTGATTGAGTGAATATAAGGGATTTCATTAACTACTGCTTCTCGGATCTATAGCAGGAGTCTCTGTTGCTGTGAACAGCACCTAAGGCAATTTTCTATCAGATTTATCTAGTATGATACTGTAGCATCTTTTCCTTCTCCACCATTTGTGGGGGTTTCTAAGATTCTGTATCAAAGAGTCCATAAAAACCTATAATCTTCATGATGCACTCCAACCAGGGCACCGACACGGTGTGTTAGTGCTTTATTCGAAGAGATTATACTTCCCGGGATGCAATGAACTACCACCTTTCAGTGTGAATCACTAAATTTTTTTGTTCCATAAGTGATATGACTGAATTTATATTTTAGAAAAATAGCTCTGGTAGTGCTAGGAATTATTGCCTCAAGAGATAAGAGGTTAGAAGGTGAGAACATGATGAAGAAAACTACAAGGAAGCCTTGACTTAGCAGTGGGAGTAGAAGCAAAAGGAAGAATCAGTGATAGAGCTGATATCCAAATCAGTTTAAGTGTCGAAGAACAAACCAAGAAGAATTGAAGATTTGGTGGGATAATATAGCAATTCCACACTGGAAATCTTGTCTTTGAAGTACCACAGAGAAATTCCAAGTGAGAAATGCCCTGTAGGTCCACTGTTCAGAAACAATCTGTGCTAAAAGCTCAGGTGTGGGAATTATTAACATAGCCGAAACCTTGGGAATGGCTTAAACCAAGAAACGATTAAAAACTGAGAAAAAAGAAACTGAACTAAAACTCACTAAATTATAAATGACACCTTCCTTTTAGAGATATGATTACTGAGTCTGAGTCATCTAGAAGACTAAAACAAAATACAAAACTCCAGAAGCCAAGGAAGGAGGAAATTCCAATAACAATAATAATTCTAATATGCAACAACCCATCCACTATCCTTTAAATTGCCAATTACAGTTTTTACTCCTGGAAATTGGTCTTTTCTCAATATTACTCATATTTTCTGAGCTCTCTTTTCACTTCTTGATATGTATTAAACATATGTATTTTATATTGTATCCCATGGTGGCAACTGCTAATTTTTTTACGCATTTTATTTTGTAGTTTTTTGTTTCTGCTTGCTCTTCCTTATGGGATCTCAGGTTTTCAGTAATTTTTAATCTTGAGTGACTCATTTTTTCAAAACCATAAAGAATATTTTTTCAAAGTGTGAGGTGAAGGGGGTTCTTTACAAATAGATTTGTGTTTATTTTTCAAGTACCTTATGACATTATTGGTCTGGGACCACTTCTGACTAAACTCTTGTTTTTTCTGCTACCCAGGTAGTGTGAGTACTGGTTGCAAACCAGCAGGGTACTAACTTCTTAGATGATGGTGTGGATATGTGAAGAGGGAAGTTTCTCTTTAAGGAGAAAGGGGGAAGGGTAATTGTTTCACCATAGGAATGCTGCTCTTTGTGGATCCTAGTTTTTACAGTCCATTTTGGGTTGGATCTAGCATTTGATTATTGTTCTAAATCCATATTTCAGTGTATCAGTCAGTTTTTCATTGCTGCGACCAAAATATCTGAGAAGAACAACTTAGAGTAGGAAAATTTTATTTTGGCCTATGGTTTCAGAGGATTAAATTCATGGGTTCAAGGCAGAAACAACATGATAGAATGCCATGGAAGAGGGTAGCTGCTCAGCTCCCAGCAGCTGGGGAAGGATCCAGGGAGAAGATAAACCTTCAAGGCACATCCCAGGGACCTACTTCCTCCAAGTAGGTACCACTTCCGTGCAGTCCATTCAAGCATCAGTGAATGGATTAATCTACTGATGAGATCAGAGCCCTTAGGAGCAATCACTACCTAAAAGCACCTCCTCTATATCTGGCCACTTTGGAGACCATGCTTTCAACATTTCCCTGCTATAGTTTTCTCCATAACTTTTTATCTTCTAATAACCATCTAAATAAATGAGTTATTCTTTGTAAAGTCATAGAACAATGTTTGGTACATAAGTGACATAGCAGTTTATTCCATGGCAATATATGATTACTTTACATATTGGTTTATTGATGACTCCAAGAGGATAGGGATTTTTGCTTTTATTACTATATCTCCAGAATGTAAGAACAATGGCTAGCATATGATATGTGCTCAAATAGCAGGTTAAATAGAAATATTTATAAATATACAAAAAAAATCACAGAAAAGGAGTTTCTTTATTAAAATCATTTTATGTGATTTGGGAAATAGAAGCCATCCTAAAAGATTAAGTTCTCAAAGACTACTCTCCAAAAAGAACTGTAATTAAAATTCCACTTTCAAAACTTTGTGATATGCCAAAAGGTCCATTTATCTAAATGACAGTATTTTGAACTCCCTTGAAAATAAGCACTCTCCCTGTTGTGGTTCTCCTAATAGACATTTAATACACAGTCATGTGTTCAAATAAAATAGGAGACTTATTCACTGTTCAGTTATTAGGAAATTTAAAAAAAAAGAAATTTCCAGGTATCACTGAGTTATAGCATTGCATAGATGGAAAACAAAAGGTTTGGAATTGACAGATAACTAGTTCCCTAATTCCTTGATTATTTGGGATAATCTTTTTTAATAATCTCTTACAGCCTTAATGTAGATTTCCTTATTTGTATTCAATTCTGCTTATCTCTTATAAAATATCTAAAAAGGCATGTAGGAATATAATTAAAAACCATTCAGAAAATAAAAACAGTATGAACTACTTCTATGCTGTTCCCATCAGGTTGCCTTGTAAGCTCCAGATCTCATCTTGTACAGGACTATTCCTTTCTCCTTGGCTCCATTTTCCAGATCTGAACACTTGCATATCCCTCTAGAAATCTTTATTCAGCTATGCCCAATGTGGTCCAGACATATCTCTGATTTTACATTTGGCAGCATGGGTTCTCTGGCCCTTTTACTGACATTGTTTCTTTCCATTCTACCCTCTGAATAAATTATGCTCTAAGAGATTATCAATATTAACAAAACAGAGGTTAGTTTGTCTTATGTGTATCAGATTCTCACATTAAAGACTGTGAGGCTCTGGGCATAGCTGAATAAGCAAAATCTCTGGAGGGATGTGATAATAAACTGACAGCTGTTTGAAACTACCCGTCTGCTCACTGATGCAGAAGTTCATATGCACAAACTGTAACGGGATTTACAGTAATACCTTGACAAATTTCAGTTCTGAAGACTTTCTGGTCATTTAACTATTCTGCTGAGAACTTGAGTCTTTCTTCAGTGAATCTGTGAAGGGAAATTAGAGTCTAGTCAAATCTCTCCTTTTACATATGGAAGGATGGATTCTCTGGCTCTTTTACTGATGTAGTTAGCTTCTGTTTTACCTGTTTCCCCCCCAAAGTTATGCTCTAAGAGATTATCAATATTAACAAAGATATAGGCTAGTATGTCTGGTAGGTACCAGGTTCTTACATTAAGGATTGTGAGGCTCTGGGCAATGCATATTCTTATCTCTGAGCAGTTAGTTTCAAGGAGTTTATATCTAGGAATTATTGTGCTCATTTTGGTCAGATAAGATATTGAATAGTGTGCTCTTCTTTTCCAACCTCTCAAAATCAGGGCAAAACCACTTACCTATAAAATCTTCAGCAAAAATTTAGGTATTAGTACCTTTTAAGATATATTAATTTATAATTATAAAAGGATGCTTCTAAACCAGTGAATGCATGAAATATACATTTCACCCATCACGCAGATACTGAGCATGTATTCTGGGAAAGCACTGTCAGCATCCTAGGAACACAATGGTAGGAGAGAACACGGTTCTTGCCCTTAAAAATTTTGTCCTAACAGAGGATATACTCTTGAGTGCTCTAAGCATGAATCATGGATCCTCAACTCAGCAAGGACACGAGGGTTGAAGAGAATCAGAGGTACCTAAAAGAACTGATGTATAAATTGAAATTTTAAGGATTATCAGGAGTTTGGTTGCAGGCGCAGAGGGTGTAGGGGTGACTGGTGCAGACACTACCGAGTAGACTAGGAAAGGGTGTAACATGCATAAAGGTATAGAAGTGAATGAGAACTTGACCTGTTCCAGAAAGAGAGAAATCAACATGGCTATTGCTTAAGCTGAAAAACAGGTAAATGTCCAGCTTTGAGCCTATGGAGATCAGAAGCAAGCTCATAAAAGTCTTTGCAATATATGAGGAGTTTGGGCATAATTCCAAGAGCAAAGGGAAGCTGTGATGTTTCAATCAAGAGTGGAGACAGAATCTGTTTCAACTACCTCCTAAATAAATGGTTAAAACAGAAGAGCACTCTGAATTATGGGAGTCCAAAAACAGTACTGAGTTATGAAGAGGTAGTGTTCTTCAGTGTGAAATCTAAGAGGGCTTTTAAATAAGCATTTTTGCCTTCAGAACACTGTAGGAGACCATTAACCTCATCAAATGGAAGCCCTTGACAAGTCTTTTATACCAGATGAGTACAACTCAGGACTTATCCATTAAGCTTACGATAGAAATAGTAATCTATGCCAGAAAAAAAGTATAAAGGCAGAGTTTGACTTCATAATATTTCACATGAGAATATAAATCTAAGTTTTAACCATATGTTAATATCACAATCATTCTCACAATTTCAGTATTGAAAGGGTGTTAAAGGTCATTCTGTCCAATGTCTTCATTATATAGATGAGAACAATATACAAGATAATCAGAAATATGCAACTATTTATGGTCTGGGTTATTCTTGAAACATTTCAGCACATCATAATAGCAAGTGAGTCTTCACAATGAAAATCAGGCATTCTGATGCATATATTTAATTATCAACACTGTTCTTGCGCTTCCAAAATGGTTCCCCATGGACCCTGCCTATTAGTATTCACATCTGGTGTACTTGCCGTTGCCCCCATCATTGTACCAGCCTGTAGGTCTTGAGCTCTCTGTTTCCTCCTTAGGTCTTTTACACAGATAGAGATCAACTTGGTATGTCATGAGTTGCCCTAAGAGTAGCCCATGTAATCAGGAATTGAAGTGTCCCCACCAACCACCTGTTAGGGAATGAGGTCTTTCTGTCGGCTGTGTGAATGAACTTGGGAGTCAATTCTCCAGGGCCAGCTCAGCAGTGAGATGACTGCAGACTGTAGACTGATAGCCTGGCAAGAACCTCATGAGAGAATCTGAGCCAGAAATACTTGCTAAGACACTCCTTGATTCCTGAACATCAGAAACTATGAAATAACAAAGGTTTGCTCTTTCAAACTTTGGTGTCATTAGTCATATAGTAACAGCTAACTAATCAACACCACACAAAATTATACTCTTAATAAACTATACATTTCTTGATATCTGAATTTTAAATAAGATATATCTTGATTTAAAAATACTACAACTGGTAACTTCTTTTGAAAAGAGGTGAATAGGCAACATGATATTTAACCAGTAATTTACACATCACTGATTCTAATTTAACTGAGCTTTTGGCAACCAGACATGGTCAAAATTGAAATTTGGCTGCAAACAGTGATTGCCCATGGCTGCATGTTCCTATTTCAATAAGTATTTTTTTTATTAACTCAATAGATTTTTAAAAATCCCTCAAATTAAAGCTATCACTTTCTTCTTAGTTCTGAGTAGTCTTAGTAGGATACTGAGTAAAAGGGAAAAAACAGCCTACCAGATAAAGATGATGACAGTGTAAAAAATAAACACCGCTCTAATTAAATAAAACCTCCAAAGTTTTATCCTTGGGAGAAGAACCTTCAGATAAAGAAGAATAGCAGATGAAGCAATCCTGATGCCTCTTCTGTTTCATTCTCCCTTTCTATTCACAATCCAATTATTCATTCGACATTCCATCAAAAAATATTAAAACCCTTTTGACAAACCAGTCACAGGGATGTAATATTTAACTAGATAGACAAGTCTCCAGATGCTTGTAACTTTAATCTGGGAGTGGGAAAAATTAAGAAATCACAACAGTGGTAATTGTTTGGGAAGGAGAAGTAGAAGGTGGAATAGAAGTACCTAGCAGGAGACCTAGCCTTGTATATTGGTGGGGAGAGGCATGGAAAAAGTCTAGAAAAAGCTTTTTGTAACTGACATCCAAGCTTAATGTTAAGGTGTCAGAAGATATTTCAAGCAAAAAGAACTCCTCATACAAAAGCCTGAAGGCAAGTGAGTTACATTTAGAAACTTCAACTTGGCTGTACCATAGAAAAGGAAGGCAATGGTAAGGACCCCAGAGGAGTGCAGCTTATGGATGGACACAATTATAGTCGTTTTACTAGGTTCCTCTGTAGCGCAGTTGACAATGGGAAGAATTTTAAAAACTAACAAATCTTCTGCATCCTGAGAATGTTATTTATGTAATAAATAATATTATGCAGCAATATGATGATCATAATTACTATTTGGCAAAGATTACGTGCGCACTGGCAAGAATTCTGTGGTTAGAAAACCTGCTTTGAATCCTAGCTTAGAAATGACAGTAATACCAATTTCAGGTGGTGTAAAGGTTAGACGAAATAATAAACGTGAGGCATCTTACACATACCAAGTGCTCAAAGAATTCTACCCTGATTCTGAGCCCCCAGCTGGCTCTGAGCTGAAGGCATCATGTCGGCAATGACTACATGTGACCTCCTAACCTAGCAGAGGCCATACCCTGTGTCTCCCCCATTATTCTAGTTGCTACTCTGTTTCCCAGTGAACACTTCCTGGATTAGACAAGCCAGAAGTACCTAAGCATAACAATCTCTGTCACACAGTAACAGCTGCAGCATTCACAAAGTAAAAATTATACCCATACACTGAGACTTAATCTATTATACTATTTATATCTGCATATGTACTTGGTCTCAGTTATTCCTTTTGATAATATCACATAGTGTAATCACTATTTGGCAGTTAAGAGCCTTAGGTTCAGAGAGGTTAAGTGTGACTTACCCCCACCTAAGCTTTGAATGTAGCTTCCCATCTTAACAGACCAGTCAACTCTACAAAGACTGCCTCCCAGCAAATGTTGCAAAAGCCATGCATGTTAAGGAATACTTTAGGTTTCTTTTAAACACTGTTAGAACTCAGAGAAACATGGGCTTTTACAACTGTTCCTAACTTTGTGGCCTTTTCATTTATATTTCCAGTTCTGTGTGCAACATGAATGGCAAGATCTTCGCAGAATACTCTGCCTGCCAAAGAACCTTTCAGATGGCATTAGGGATTAAGGACCACTTTCCACTTGTATGCTGTCCAGTTATGTTCATAACAGTAAAAAAATTAAACTTCTGATTTTGTCAGTGACAAAAACTGTCTCTTCTGACTATGAAAATGAGAGCTTAAATGCAAGGTTTAGTCACTGGAGCAGACTTAATAACCACGGTTTACTTATTTTAAAGTAAAAATCACAATTGCAGATATAAGGTAATATAAGGAAAAAGATGTAGTTTGACCATTCTATAAGTTTAAGCATTTGTTTTTTTTTTTTTTAAAAGAGGTAGGGTCAGTGTGAGAAAGAGAATCAATTTTATTTAGTTCTTCATGTGACTTTCGTGACTCCGACACTTCGTTGTGTCTTTGGTGCTGACATTCTGTTTAACTTAGGCAGTTCAGTGTATGGCACACTGATAATGTAATAACATACACACCATCAAGAGGCAAAAATTAGATCTGAGGGAAACTAGGGGGGAAGTATTGTTTTAAAAACCGAAACTGTTTTCTCCGAGTAGAAACGTTAAGTCCATGATCAAGGTTGTATTATTGCTTATCAGTGGAAGACCACAGGCTTTCTTCCAATTAGCTCAAGAGTAAGGGTAATACTGGCTTTCCAAGTGACTTTCCGGTTCAGTGACAGTTGCACATCTCACCTGGGCCTTTCAGTAACAAATCCACCTCCTTAAGGAGCCGTGTGAAAAAGCAAGATCAATAAAATAAAAAAAAAAAATCCTCCCAGCTATAAATCAGCCACGTGGAGCAACTGCTGCGGCAGCAGTAGCCTCGACTTCCTGGTTTGCTTCCTCCAACCCTTTCGACTGGGGGCTAGGGCAGCGGGTGTCAGGAAGGGACAGCCGCAGGTCTGCCGGAGGGGACGGCGGGCCGCGCGGCATCCTAGAGGGCATAGGCATTAAGGCCAGTGTTATAGTCCATAATAACCAAAAAAAGTTTGGGACTATGGAAGCTTTAAGGAGCTGAACTGCAGGGCAAAGGCTAAGGCTCAGAGCCGGGGAAGCGTAAGTTAGTTACGAGGCAACGAGGGACTTGTAAGGGGGTCCGTGTGCTGGGCGGGGGAGAGCAGGGGACTGCGGATCTGGAAGGGGCAGGTGGAGTGCAAGGAAGCGAGGAGAGCGAGGCACAACGGCCGAACGGAGCTGTGCGGAGGCCGCCTGCGGGGAGGGGGCGGCGGCGAGCGCGGTCCGAGCTGCGGGCGGCGGGGAGGGGGCGGAGGGAAGCGCCCGCGGGAAGGTGTAGCGGAGGGGAGTTCCGGAGCTGGAGCTGGAGAGGGCAGGCGGCGGGGAGGGCGGCAGCCGTAGCAGTAGGGGTGGGGGAAAGAGGAGGAGGAGAGCCGGAGGAGGGGGAAGGAGGGAGGGGAGAGCTGTGGCGGCGGCTGCGCCGGGCTGTGAGTCTCTCGCCGCCGGAGGAAGATGAGGCTGAAGATTGGGTTCATCTTACGCAGTTTGCTGGTGGTGGGAAGCTTTCTGGGGCTCGTGGTCCTCTGGTCTTCTCTCTCCTCACGGCCGGACGACCCGAACCCTCTGGGCAGGATGAGGGTGAGTGACCCGCCGGGCCCCCTCCGGCGGCGGCGACCCGCAACTTGTTTTGTTTGCGCGCGCGCGTGTGGCGGGAGCGGGGGGCGGCGGGGTCGGGGCGCAGCGTTGGCGCCGTAGCTCCGCAGGTGGTGCTGGCGCGGCGCCTGCCGACGGGGGCGCCGAGCCCTACGCACCCGGTCCCCTCCGACCGCGGCCGGCCCGCCCCCTGGCCGCCCCTTCCTCCCGCGCTTCCCCGCCCCGGGCTTCGCTGCCGACACCCGCGCTGCGGTGGCGGCTCGGGGACGCTCTCCGCTCCCCGACTGCCGGGTGGAACCGAAGGAGAGCTGGACCCGGGAGCCCGCAGCTGCTCGGCGTCCGACTCTGTGGTGCCGCGAATACCGCGGTCGCGGCTGGGGGACGCGGGGTTGGTCCAGGCTGCGGCCTGTGGCGCGTGCAGGCCTGAGGAAGGCGAGATGCCGCCGCCGCCTCCGCGGTCCGGGGGACCAGGCCCTGCGTCCAGCCTTCCCTCCCGCCACCACCCGTCCGGGGGTGCTGGCGTTCGGGGCTCCCCCAGCCTGCACGCCCGCCGGGGAGTGGGAGGGCGGCAGCGCCCCGCCTCCGGCTCGTACGGAGAGCGCCGCCTCCCCCTCAACTCCGATGGCCGGGAGCCCCGGTGCGTTGTGCGGCCGAGGCCTCGCCCCGGACCGGCGGTTCCTGCCTCTTCCCTGGACGAGGGGAGGGAGGTTCCCTCTCCGCTGGCCGTCCCCCACCCGCCGGCGTCTGGGGAAGCCCCTCCGCGAGCCGCGTGCTGGCGGTGTCCTGGAGACGCGGAGCCGGTTCCTCTTCCCCGGCCGCGGCAGTGCTTCTCGGGCCGGAAAACTAACTTGTGCCGGCGACCGGCTGCCCGCGCTGAGCCCGACGCCAAGGGGCGCCCGGGCGCGGAGCTCAGCTCCCTGCAGCTCCGCTGGGACGCATTTGTCTGCTGCCCAAGGCACGGGTGTTAGATTTGACACTCCTAGGCTTTTGAGGGTTTAGCCAGGCGCCTCGGAACATTAGTTACTGTGAGCCGTGCAGCGTGGAAAGGACTGCGGCCGCTGTGCCTGCACTGACCCCAGCAGTCGGTGGGGCGAAACGGGTTTGGTTCCCCTACCCGACCCAACCCCTCCCATCTCCCCCAGGGTGAACCGTTCGTTGCTGCCCGTGTCCCTGAGACTGGGATATTCCCCTTCCTAGCGGCCTGTGCTTCTGAGCCACAGAGAGGCAGAGGAACCTTCAGGAGTAGTTTTTAGCAAAGTACCTTTTGCAGATATAATCAGCATTGCATTCATGACATCTTTATTAACTTTCCTTCTGAAAAGTTAGCATCAGAAAGTTGAGTGAAAAAGCTTGTGGAGTCCTTTCAAGAGTAAGAATCTTAGGAGGAGGCTCCCTTATCGGTTATTGCCTATGTCAGGACTTCAGTCTGTAAATTGCAGTCTTTGGGAAGTGTTTACTGCAGTGGAATCTCCCTTTATAATATCTGGGATGGATTCCCATCTAAGTCATCTAAATGGATGACAAAAAGTATTTTCTTTGTCAGTGTATTTGCAGCTCTCATGGAGTGAGTGATAGTGACTGCTTTATAATTTTCTGGAAATGATTTATTGACAAAAGATTACTGAATATTGCAATTGTTTGTAAATGTTTGAAGTCATCACATGACCTTTTACATGTTGGTAGAAATGTTAGCCTCCGTTTTTCTGGAAGACAAACGGGAAAAAGTGACAGATGTCATGTTCGGAATGGTGAGTTTCTTAAAGAGATGGTGGAACATCATTCCTATCTCTTGATATTTTATCACTGCTGATAAGTAAATAAGGCATTGTACCCCTTTAGTGACAGTGAGGAGATGGTATCCTTTTGGTCCAGTGTGTTTGGTAAAATTGTCAGTGGACCAAGTATAATTGTATCACTTGCTAGACACTAGATTTTTAAGATTTGCGAACATAATTAATATTAAAAAATGCTTAGGTATCGGGAGAGCAAAACACTTTTTGTTAACTTTCCAGGCAAATAGTAATCTAAGCAATTTCAGGTATAGCATATAAATCAGACAAGTGTAAATAAGGGACTACTGCATCCCTTCATTTAAAGCTAACCTAAAAACTTAAGAGATCTATCTAGCTGTAGAAGACTATCTCCATCAGGGAAGACTGACCAAGTACTCAGATCTGATTCTGAGTTTCTCCTCCGCTTTGCAGTTCCTTTACTTTGATTACAACTACAGACACTTCCATCCATTGTAAGAACCCTGCTTCTCTTTAATTTGGATCCACACATGGATTTTTTTTTTTGATCCCTTTAAATGGCCTGAGATTGGCCAGAACATCTGGTTTACCATTTGTGAGCAGAACATATATACATTCTAGCTTCCTGCTTATATATAAAAGAAGAGTCAGCAGGATTTGAGAAGCTGTTGTGTACAGGAAAATGATTGCAATTATTCAAATTTGATAATTTTGTTCATGTATACATTGGATTTGTACATCCCTGAAGATTGAATATACAGTCTGCCAGGAGAAAAGTTGTTAAATCAAGAATGTACAATTTCTGTAATAGTATGACAAAGGTTATGAAGGAATGATTGGTTGTTTTATATAAGATGGAAGGGAGAAGGGAGAGAAAGTGAAATATAAATGTGGACAAAGCTTTTTGTAAGAGCTGAGAGATATATTGATATTAGGAACATGGCATTCAGTCTCAAATATAGTTTTTTTTTTTTATTTGTTTGTTTGTTTGGTAGTCAGGATTGAACTCAGTGCCTCACACATGCTTGGCAAGTGGTGTACTACTGATCTACATCCCTAGCCCTCAAATATAAATGTGATTCCTCTAGGCATGGGAGATAGTGTATAGTGTAGAAGGTGGAAAGTTTCAACTTAGTAAAGATGTTATTACAGTCTTAACCTTATAGCCACACAGGAGGTGTCCATAATAATAGCAATTTGGGGCAAGGGGGCGGGCAGTGGAGAGAATGAGTACATGAAAGCAACGTAGGCCTTTTCCTATCCCCAGATCCCTTCTATTCACTCAAAATGATGTGTTGAGGTCTTTTTTCCATGATGAAGTGGGCTGGGCCCTGGAGATGTAAAAATGTCAAGGATATAGACTCTGGTCCCTTAATAGAGATAAGTTGTGTGAGTATGTTAATAGTCTTATAATGGAGGTTCTTACAGAGCTGTCCGAACCTTCAGAGGGAGAACAGAAAAAGAGCATAGGTAGTATTTGTCTGGACCTGGAATGTGAATGGGATTTGGCCATATAGAGATACAAGGAAGAACATTCTAGACTAAAGGAATATGGTGAAACCAGAACAAAGTCCAGTTTTACAGATGAAAAAAATTATTTTTTAAATATATGTGTGAATATGTCACAATGAAACCCACCAATCTGTATAATAGAGAAGCCCCAATAAACAACAACAAAAAAAGATTGGAAAAGTAAGTTTGGGCTGTATTTGAAGGGAATTAAATGGTAGGCTAATGAATTAGGTTGTGACTTTACGAATCCATCAGAGTAGCTTTCTGGATGTTTCTGAAGTAGAGTTGAGGGAATTGGTAGCATTCATTTACATATCAACTCTTCCACATTCACTTAAGTATTTCTTGAATGTCCACTAAGTACTCTCCATTACTCTAGGATTGGAGATGCTCTAGGGTAGTAAATAATAACAATAATAGCTTATATATATTGGATTCTTACATTGGGCCAGGTAAATATTCTACATCATTATGTTGTTTAATTGTAACAAATGCCTTCTAATGCAAATCTGATTTGATCCCCCACTTTATAGATGAGGTGACCAACACAAGAAGAGGTGAAGTCTTTGTCTGAGGTCATTTACTTAGTAAGCAGTAGAACCAGGATTCAATTTCAGATGTTCTAAGTTCAGATCTATGTTCTCTGGCCCTGCACAACAGATTTTAAAAACATGGATAAGTTCATACAAGTACATTGAAAGGGGAATATATAAACAATAGCAGGATAATTTCAGATAAACACTTTGAAGATAGTTCATGATAATATGAAGGAAATGAGGCAGAGAGGATACTCAGTGAAGGTCAGGGAAGATGATAACTGAGCTTAAGCATAAGGAATGAGTATAATCCTCTCATATAAATCTAAGGGATGAGCATTTGGGGCAGTGGGAACAGAAGTGCAAAATCCTTGAGTTTAGAATGAGGCTGGAGTGTTTGAGAAATAGAAAGGAGGCCAGTGTACATGGAGGATTGTAGTCAGGACTTGGATGATGGGAAGTATAGGCCCTATGTTCTGCTATTAGGGTAGTTATTTATTTTTCTTTACACTCATTGTCACTTAACCATTACAACTCTTTCTCTCTCAACAGTGGATGGGTTGAATGGTAAATTGTATGGTCATTTCACTTATTACACTTGGTCCTAGATAAACAGAGTGAGTAAACCTTGACCCCCAGTTTGTGGGCCAGATGTGAATAAACAATTGGAGTGGGTAAGACAAGAACTGTGCAAGCTAAATCCTCTGGAACTTGTGGAATCAAAAGAGAAAGCAACATCTAGTCTGATGGGGCTAGATGCCATCAGAGGTCTTATCTCAGAAAGGGAAATACTGAAGATGCGAGGACAGAGGAACAGTATGTCATGTTCCTGCACTGTGGAAGATTACAGGGGCTGTAGTGGTAGCTCAGTGGTAGAGCACTTGCCTGGCATGCATGAGGACCTGGGTTCAAATCCCAGCACCACATATACAATCAAGTGTTGGAAAAACAAAAACCAGATGAAAAAATAAAATTGGTTTTCTCTTTCTCTCCTGAAAGAGAGAAAGAAGGAAAAGAGAGAGACAGTGAGAGAGAGACAGAGACAGACACAGCGCTAGACTCTGGGGACTAACTATGACTGGAAGACTGGGGAAAAGAGGACTGGAATAGAAGACCTTAGAAAGAAAGATAGAATTTGAGCAATAAAAGATTTTGTATGCTATAAATCGTCAGAGCTGGGCTATAAGGAAAAATGTGGAAGCAAATTACAGGCCAGACTTCAGTGAGCAGAGAGAGCTCTCTAGAATATAATGAGGTCTGTACTAGGAGAAGGACCCAGAAACTGAATACAAGAAGGGAAAGATTATAGAATTGCCCAGTGTAACAGATGGGAGGATGATTCCTGCTTGATGAAAGGAGAAAGGGTACAGATGCCTTCAGAAGGATAACAGCTGAATATTACCCTATAGAAATATGGGAAAGGGCCATCACCATTTCAAATGCTGCAATATTAAGGGAGAGCCAGTTAAGAAAGGATGCAGCCAGTGACTCCAGCTAAACAAATCAGTTGTGCTTTGGCCTGGAGAGGGAGGGACTATGTAGCATCGTGGTGAAACTCAGTAAGTTTTATGATCCAGGAGAACAGGCTCAGATGAGAACAAAGTTCAGGTGGTGAATAGTCATCTTCGCCATAAGAAGAATACAAATAGGGAAAGTTTTATTAAAGAATCGTAATGATCAAAGCAGAATTTAATCCATTTTTGGTTATACCTGTGCTATCGTGATTTTATGGCTCTTCATCTCCCACTATCCAATTTTGTGTGTGTAGACACATATGTGTATTTTAAGTTGTCTGGTACTCATGTAGTTGTGATAGCATATAATACTATTAGATATTATCATTATCACACATATTAGGCATTTTTTGTACTATTAAAGTCTGAAATCCATTGACCTGTAACGTAGTGGCTGAAAAAAAATACGTTACTATCTGAAGTTTGAAAAGAAATGTTATCCCAAAAATATTAGGCAATTTATAATTTTTAGCACATTAATTTGGCTGACTTTTTTCTTTTTCTTTTTTTTTTTTTTAAGAGTAGGAATTGTATAGAAACAACTCCCACAGGGTGAGAGGGGACCCAAGAGAGAGGTTGCCACTGGCTGATGCGTGTTTAAGAAAAACCAAAATAGCAAAATAGTATGCTAAGCATTTTAGTAATATAAGCTTTTAAAAACGAGGTATGCCATTTAATTCTAGTTCAGCCCTGTGATTCTGAAAGCAATACTGAAGCAACTTGAACTGCATCTACCCAGGCATTAAGTCTTTTTGGAGAAAGAAGAACTAACTTTCAGATACTTCATTTGTGAACAGTCCTGAATATTTCAAAATGAGAAATGTTCTCATTTCTGCTTCATTATAAATTCCCTTCTGAGCTCCATAGCATTTTCAAATGTTGCTCTTGAGAAGCATTTAAACATGCCAACAGGGAGACTGGATTCAGTTCACTGAATGTAAGAACTGATACACTGAAACTTGAGGAAAAAATTAACTTTGTATTATCTAATTAGGTTTATAGGATTGCCGCAGAGCAGCCTGGTTTTTCAAATCTAGAAGGTACAATTAACTGCAGTATTATGTCAGTACCAGCTAGTCTGCTAATAGGCTTCTAAGCAAAGCAGTTGGAATTTGTTATTACCAAGAATATTTTAAACTGGATGAATTAAAGTTAAATTACATGCTATAGGGAACCATTCTGTATGAGACTAGAATAGATGACCTAATCATTTTTAATTTTTATCAATTCCCAGGGTTGAGGAATACATTTGGGCCTCAAGAGGTATGGTACTTACATGCTTAATGATTATCTGACATGGGTATAATTTTAGCATTTGTAGTTCTTCTAGAAGTTATTTTATAATGCCTTAGTGCTTACATATTGAGTTACTGTGAAAATTGTATATTCACTGGTAATGCGTGTAAGTACTTGTTATTAACTAAATAAATAGGCATTTTTTGAAAAATTGTCAAATCTTTTTTTTTTTTTTTTTTTT
>PVKS010024159.1:0-31415 GCA_004027875.1 Aplodontia rufa | reverse complement strand
TTTAACAGGGTCCTTATTTCAACTACGTGGGTATCTATGCCTCTAGTTCTACCTGGAGAATATCATAGACCATTGTATGGTTAATGTCAGAAACTGATTTGAGGTCACTAGTAGACTTGAGATTTCTAGGTATGCCCTTAGGATATAATATGTATATATAAATACATATATGTAAATATACTTATTTTCACACATATTTTTGAATGATAATGTAATATAATAATATAATCAATAATATATAATTTTTTTAAAGAGAGAAAGACAGTGAGAGAGAGAGACAGAGAGAATCAACTTTTTCTATTGAATTTTTCACATGGCTTTCGTTGCTCTGACACTTAGTTGTGTACGTGGGTGCTGGGGTTTGAACCCGTGTACTTGTGCATGCTTGTCAAACACCGTAACCACTGAGCCACCACTCTAGCCCCTATAATAATATATAACTTTTAACCGCACTTGAGGGATTTTTGTCTTAACGTAGGCTTCAGATATTCAGAACAGAGCCTATTTATATAATATTCGTTTAGTAAATGTTGATTGACTTAGGTAACCACTAGTTTCTAGACATGCAAATCACAAATCAACAGTTTTAATTCCAGGTCCTCTAGTGGGGTAGTGGGAGGATCCTACCCTGTATAGACTTCTGGCTGTGGCTGTGCTCAGAGCTCCTGGGGACTCGGAGGAAAACCACCTGTCCTTGTTACCAGATGCTCCCCAGAGCCTGCCTCTGCTCAGCCTGTGGTTGTGTTGATGTCGTCTGTTTTGGGTTGCTTTAGTGTCTCTAGAGGCTTTCCTTCTCATCCTTCTGCGTGTTGAGGCAGTGGGCATGTTCCTAGCACTTCATTTCTTTGGTGTTACCCGACATTTTTCAGGATGGTCCAAGTCTATTTGAAATTTTGGCCCGTTCCTGCCCTTATCTCAATTTTTCTTCATCGTGGGTAGGATGCGTGTCCCAGGCTTCCTTTCTTCCCAGCTTCCCTCTGCTCCCCACTTTCCCCCCCCTCTGCCCCCTGAACCCAGGGCCTCCTGCATGCTGCTCGGCCACAGCTGTGCCCTGCCCCCTTTCCTTCTTTTGCTGGCTGTAGATTTACCTCTCATCAGATGAAGCTGATCCTTTGAACCATCATATTCCAGACACAGGCTTTTAGATTTCACTTTTACATGTTGATTTATAGCAACGTAAGGCAGTTTTTCTACCATCCCAAGTCCCCAGAGAGGACACATCCTTAGTATTATAGGAACCCCACTCATGGCCACCACTGTGGTTCATCTCCCAGTCTGGGTCTCTGATCCTGAGCCCACCTATGTGTGCAGATGCGTGGAGAGAGGTGAGTAAAGACGGACTCACATCCAACACAGGATCTCTTACGATGTCCAGGACTGATCAGCACTGTGGACGGAAAATGCCCAATTTAGCCATCAAATCAACTCTCCAGGGGAGCGAGGCATGGGGAGGAGTAGGAACAAGGAAGGAAGTAGAGGAGAGAGGCAGAATTAATGCTGGGCTGGACCCAGAACTGGGGTCGACTTCTGACCTGGTGTCCCATTCACTGCACCTAGTGGTAGTTGCTACCTCTGGGACTTTTCAGCTCTTTTATTCCCCAGTTAAGTTAATGGTCTCCAGAAAGCACAGGCCCTTTAAGGTATTTCTTTGTTTTTTTTGCTGACTTGAAATTTTCCCTTCTAATTAATGATAGGGTCCATGAACTGCAGTGGGAAGTCTCACCTGGAGGCAGAAGGAAGCCATGGAGAAAAGCCCAGGGGGAGGCAGAACTGTCATGAAGGGCAGGAAGGAGAGGCCAAAGCTGAGCCCAGAGGTAGGGACTGAGCCAGGCAGAAGCGGAGGCACATATGGCAGCGTGGATGGAGGTGCCCAAATGGTGGTCAAGACCATTGGTTTCTGTGTCACCTGAGGGTCTACTCATTATAGAACCAGGGCTGGCACATGTCCTCTGAAGCCTGCCCCCCACACATGGTGAAATATCTACGCTCAGTGAATCAGATTGTGACGCCAGCAGGTCTCAGGGTCCACCACTGCTGTGTGTCGGGGACACTGAAAGATCATCTTGTACCATGGCTCTGAATTCTGCTTTTACACCTCCCAGGAAGGGGCTCTCCCTGCCTCCTTCCACGATCATCTCAATGTTTAACAGCCCTCCTAAAAGCAAAGCTCTCTAACCTACTGTGGTTTCCTGTGTCCCCCGTCCTGAGGACAGAGAGCGGTTGAGCCCCATCTCTGCGTAGAGAGTTTGATTGCTATGAAATTATGAAATCTCTCCCTCAAATTTTCTTTTCCTTGCAAAATAATCCTAGTGCCTTTAACTTTTCTGCATTGACTATAATTTTTGTTGATGTGGATACAACGTCCTGTAATTTGGGTAATGTGCTGGGGATTTAACGTTTGTGGAGCCCTGCTGAGTTGTAGCCATTTCCGGTGTTGGTGAACTTGATTCTCTTCACAACCCTATGGGAAAGATTACCATGGGCCTTCTACAGATGAATAAATGTATTGAACATTTTCTGTGACCCTGCACTCCCACTCAGAATATGAGAAACATGGACAAACAGCAAACCTCTAACCTCTAGATTTAGTTTAGTATTTATTGATCTTCATTTTTATTCAAATAATTCTCACACATGGATTAAAATCAAATGGGCTAACAGGTTTGGCATCGTGACTGTAAATACATGGTGTGGACTTAGGATCGTCAGGTGTGGCTCAAAGTGCTTCACACAGATTAACTCATTTAATAACACAACTTACTATGATGAACCTCTGTCTTGCAGAAGGGACTCTGGGGTCCAAAGAAGCTTATTCAGTTGGGTTACGGAGCTGGTAAGTGGTAGAACTGAGCTGTAAGCAGAACTGTGGCACCAGGATTCTGTCCCTGCTCCTCTGCTCCCACAGTGGCTCCTCTTCCCTGCGACAAACACTCTGAACTCTTAACGGTATTTTTTTCTGATATTGACCTCCATATTTCTAAGTAATGCCTGCTTTCTGCCGTTTACTGATTTGTGGGTTTTAGACAGTGTCTGCTGAGCTCCTTTCTACAGGTGATGCCTTCTTGTTTCCTGATTCATCCTCTTTATCTTGTTGTCCCACAGTTTCTCATTCATCAGCATTTACCTTATTGTAACTCTGCAAAGGTTTTCTTGATATTTATGATTATTGCATTTTCTTTCTTTCTTTCTTTTTTAAAGAGAGAAGGACAGTGTGAGAGGGAGCAAGACAGAGAGAATCAGTTTTTACTGAGTTTTTCACATGGGTCTTGTTGCTGACACTTAGTTGTGTGCATGGTGCTGGGGTTTGAACCCGTGTACTTGTGCATGCCTGGTAACCACTGAGCCACCGCTGCAGCCCCCTGATGATTGCATTTTCTTTGTCATTTAATTCTTTTTTTCTGAAACAAATAGCTCTCACTT
Source organism: Aplodontia rufa (assembly GCA_004027875.1). NCBI lineage: Eukaryota > Metazoa > Chordata > Mammalia > Rodentia > Aplodontiidae > Aplodontia > Aplodontia rufa. Next base: position 27,995 of record PVKS010024159.1, on the reverse strand, counting down.
TTCCTTTGCTCGGTGGTCTATGCAACCACTCTTACTTTCCCCATGCATTGCCCCCAGAGTCGTGTTTTCTCCTGATGGTCAAATACACAGCCCAGCTCATCAGTGGCACCCTCTGCAACCTGCTCTCATGGAGCGCCCACTGCCTCGTTCCAGCAGTGACCAGCTGGGCTTTCTCTGAGGCTCTCATCCCTGACTGAGCTTTGAACTCGGTCTTATTTCCTAGATGCCACTCTGTTCTTTCCTTGGTTACTCTCTTGCTGTGTTATGTAGGTATCATAAACCACCCCAGAGCTCGCTGGCTGAAGTCAATGTCCCACCCCACCATTCAGTGGTGATTCTTCTGTACCATGAGGAACAGCAGAGTGACCACCTGTAGTCACAAGGGGCTTGTTTGTCACCAGGGAAGGGTAACGCTGGCTGTTGTCTGGAGCTCAACCTGAGTGATGAAGCAGAGCAGCAGTGCATGGCCACTCCCCCTGGCTCGGGCTTTCCACAGCATGGCAGCTGGGATTTTAAAGGAGCACACCAACATGAACTTTTGAATATGCCCAGAGGAGCCTGGAAGGCTTCTCATGTTCTAGCTTTGGAAGCCCCAGAACATCCCTTCGACTGCAATCTACTGTTCCAGAAGAATCGCAGCTATAGCTTGGATCTGGAATGTCCCCCAGAGCCCCATGTGTGAAAAGCTGGCCCTGCTCACATGCCACTTTGGAGAGGTGTTGGAACTTTTAAGAGGTGGGGCCTTGCGGGAGTGCTTAGGTCACCAGGCTGCGTCCTAGAGGGACGAGCCTTGAGGAGGGAAGAGTTCCTCTGCTGTGTACTCCGTCCAAGATCTGCTGCCTTACCACAAGACAAAGGCTGAGTGACCATGACTGAAACCTCTGAAACTCTGAGCCAAACTAAACCTTTCTTCTTCTAATTATCTCAGATATTTTATTACAGTAGTGAAAAGCTGACTAATACAATTACTAAGGCGATCATCTATTCCAGGGAAAGGAATTCGATGTCCTCTGCTGATGTGAGAGGCCCCAAGTGCATAGAAGGAGAGAGAGAAAATATCATCTTTGAGCATAGCAACTGTATTAGAGTAATGCCACTATCATAAAAGGAACCTGGCATTTCAGCGACGCTTTGTTTTATTTCCGATGCACATGTCTTTCTTTCTTTCCTTCCTTTCCACATTCTACATGTGACTAGTTATTCCCCTAGGTGGATTGGGGACCTCTGCTTGGGCTATAGGGGAGAGAGAGAGAGAGAGAGAGAGAGAGAGAGAGAGGATATAGGAGATACTTCTGTTTTTTATTTTCTTGGGCCAGAAATGACACCCCTCACTTCTGCTCCTATGCTATTGTGAGAATCAGTCACATGGCCAAATCCAGACACTAAAGAAGTAACCCCTGGGTAAGCAGCAGGTGCCCCAGAAAAACTCTAAGGATGGAAGGCAGATTACAGCTTTGGGGGTCAGTTGGTTATATCTGCCATGCTTTTTGCAGGAGTATAACCGCCAATAGATTCTGATTAAAATGCTGATCAAAACATCTCTTGATATTTGCACATCAAGAAATCAGTTTAGGGGCGGGAGCGGTGGCCTGGTGGTTACGGCACTTGCCTGGCATGCGCGAGTACACGGGTTCAAACCCCAGCACCATGTACACGATGAAGTGTCTGAGCACTGGAGGTCATGTGAAAAACTAAATAAAGTTGATTCTGTCCTTCTCTCTCTCTCTTACTGTCCCTCTATCTTAAAAAAAAAAGAAAGAAATTGATGTAAAGTAGTCTTCCACTTGATAAACAGATTGACTGGAGAGCTTTGGGTGAAATGGGTTTCCCTCGCACCTTTGAAGGCATTGCTTCACTGTGGACTAGGTCTCTAATCCGATGCCTCTTCGATTCTTGTTCTTTGAATGTGAATTGCAAGATTTGAAGATCGTCCACTGAGCTTGGGGCTCTGCGTCTCATTTTCCTATTCTTTAACCTGGCATTTCCATCCATAGTTCTGCAGCACTTGGTGGCCCTTATCATCTTGACACCCAAATATTTCATGTATTAGAAAAATTTCAGCATTGCTTCTTTGATAAAAAAAAAATTCCCTCTGTTTTTTCCTCTTTCTCTTTTACTCCTGTTAGGTGTTGTGTATCTTGGATTTGTTTTCTTATTTTACTATCTTCCTCTGGTCTCGCTCTCTTACATCTACTTTCTGGTTGGTTCCTTTAACTTTATCTTTAAGTATTTTTAGTGAAATACAAATGTCTGGATATCAACTGTTAAATTCCAGTAATCATTTTTTTGTTCTGGATTTTAATTTTTAACAACATCTTTTTCGTAGGGTGCAATATCTTCTCTTATCCTTCGGAACATATATATATATATATATTTATTTTAAAGATAGGGACAGTGTGAGTAAGAGAGAGAATCAGTTGTATTTAGTTTTTCATGTGGCTTTTGTTGCTCTGAGACTTCATGTGTACGTGGTGTTCAAACTCGCATACTCATGCATGCCTGGCAAGCGCCATAACTGCTGAACCATGGCTCCAGCCCCCTTCTGAACATATTAATCACATATATTTTTTTAAAAAACGTATTTATACGACTCTGTGATTCCTACTATCTTATTTTGGTCTCCATCTGTCACGTTGGAGGCGATATTCACATATCTAGTGAATTTTCCCTATCAATTACCATTGGAGAATCAAACACATAAGAATTTGATGATTAAAATCTGCTCTGTGAAACCCAGGTTTGTGTGAAATTTTGTCAAAGTCATGTATCAGATCCAGCAAAGGTGTAGCAACACGTAAGTTAGGGGAACCATAGAGATGTGAGGTGGGGGAGAGGGAGGGAAGATAGGGAGGGATCTAGGGAGACAATCAACAGTGCCGCATACTCTTTACCCCTCTGAGAATCCAAATGATACTTCTGCAATCATTTAATTCTGGAAAATTCACAATCTAAACATTTATGTCAGTTTTGGGGGAGAAATAAAAGAATCAAGAGACTGGGGTGTGGGCAAAGTGGGGGTGACTCTGGTTTAGGAACAAATGCATTTCATATTGTTACTTTATACACATTTATGATTGTACAACAACTCCACTCTTTAAGAAAAATAAATAGAAACCCACTCTGGACCTCTTCCTACCATAGGCCTCCCTGTGGGGAGGGGGGTCTGGCAGTCAGTTGACCCCTCTGTTGGCAAATTCCTCCCAGTGGTGCTTGGGCGTCTCTCTGGCTGTTCAATTTCCTCCCAGGCAAAGCCCCCGTGCCTGCTTAGCAGGCTGCGAGCATTTTTGGAGCAGCTGGGGCAAGAGGGCTGGCCTAGTGGCTGCCTTACGCTTTCCATTTCCAGCCCCTGTGCCGTGTCCTTGTGCTTACTCTGCCTCTTCTCTGCACATCCTCAGGCTTCATAAAGTGACTTCTCCATGGTTCCTCGAGGGGCTGCGTGGGGTGTGGTGCTCCCTGCCTGGAAGCTCAGGACCAGGACCCTCCAGCAGGTTTCCATGCTCTGTCCCACGCTTCTGCAGCATTAGCAGCTTTCCTCATGTTGCTAAAGGGGCTGCAGTACCTCCAGCTACTTCCTGCCTGTCCACATTGTGAAATATTTGACACAGCCACGCTCCCTCTCTTATTCAGTTTGCCCTGGTGGGCTTACAGCTTTGTATGCCTTCAAGCAAGCAGGGACAAGATAAAAGGGAGGATGATCCATGGCTTCCAGGGAGTCCTGAAGTTGAGTGGGCCCACAGCTCCTAAAGTTTTCTCCTTGAGTTTTGATTACAGGCCTAGACTTTCCCCCCAAGCACTTAAGCCTAAGCCAGGAGTGACTTCCGGTGGCTCTTCCATCATGCATTTCTCCTCTCTGTATCTATTTTTAAAACGTATTTTCTAAAGATAATCATGAGATGCTGGATGGGGAGGTCAGCTTGGTAGTGGAACATGAACCTCCTCTACGTGGTCTTGTGCAGATTATTAGTAGGAAACCAAAATCTTTTGGAGTCACGAAGATCTTGTTGTGAACACCAGCTCCGCCACTGCTTGCTGTGTGACATGGGAACATTTGCTCACTGTCTCTGAACCTTTGTTTCATTATCTGTAAAGTACTAACAGCATCTATTTTGCAGAGATATTTTGAGGACTTAAGGTGACGATGGGAGAAAGTGGTCTTGGAGTGAGGATTAATAAATTGTAGCTGATTCTGTTTCTACTGAAGTATTGCCATGCCTCGCACAATAGAAAGTCTCCAGAGCTACTGACAAACATTCTTTGTCAGTTCCAAACAACAGGACACTAGCGGACCACGACTATTTAAAGAAAAACCTCATTTAAATACTTGAGAAAAGCTATCTCCTTATCTTTCCCATAAATCTTCTTTCTTGCTTCTCATAATGCAGAAATGAGTTTCAGGCTTGGAGATAGCAATATCAGGGCAATATTTTATAGTGTTATTGCATTTTGTATCCAAACATGCCCTGAGGATTTTATAAGCAAAAATGAAATTTCTTCACATCCCTATGGCATAGGCATTTCATTACTAAATTTATAGACAGATAAACAGTGACTCACAAAAATGAAAGCTTTCTCCCCCAGCCTTGGCTATGACTAATGGAAGCTGGCACCTCTGTGCACCTCTCATTCACGTTCTGAGCACAGAGACACATGCACCTGAGAGCGGTGCGAGCGTGAGATCGAAGTCGAGCCTTGTCATAAACACGCCAGGTGTTGCCTGGGGACTGGACCAGGGCTGGGGGCAGGGAGCGCAGGGAGCACTGAAGTGGATGCTGAAAGTCTGGATTCTGCTGGAATTTCTAAGGAAGGTGGGACCGAACTGTTATTGTGCGGAAGGAGGAAAATCGCTCACCCTCTCGGAACCTCAGTTTCTTTTTTTTTTCTTAATTGAGAGACTTATTATTGAATAACCATACAAGTTTTTAACAAAATAATATAAAATGTGTACAGATTCTGGATATTAGAATTACCTCCATGAGTGCCCCCCCAATTACTCACCCTTATCCCTCCCTTCCCCTTCCCACAATATCTCTAAAAAGGATTATGTTGTGTAGCATTACACAGTATCTGGATTTAACACATGCTACCAGACCACCTTTCTCCCTGGCCGGGGTCTAGATCCAGCCTCCACAGGTGACTGGAGACATTTGTTTCTTTTTTACGTGTCTTTAAGTCTTCTAATTACCGGCTGTGGTCCTGCCCATGCCATTCAACTTAAGAATATTCATTGTCTACCTACTATGTGCCAGCTACACTCAAAGCCAGCACACCCTTGATATTTTTTCTTTTTATCCAAAAAAGCCCAGCTCTTGTAAATTTTCTCCATAGTACTAATATGTGCACAAAATATTTGAGATTAGTCCTTACTAATGTAAAATTTGGTTGAATTCAGTAAGTATTGATTACTTGTTATCTGTGCCAAGCTTCACCAGGCGGAATCAGTGGAGATTTCAAAGAGGAATACAGATGCGATTCTTGCTCCTCCAAAGCCCTCACTCCAGAGAAGGTTGACATAAACAGCAAGAGCTTAATACGAAGACTATGGCCGTGCATGCCCAGATAGAGGTCTCACACATTCCAGAGGAGAACCGAGCAAGGACCTGGGAAGTTGCACAGAGAAGAGGATCTCTATGCTGAGCCTGAAAGGAATGGCTGGGATTTTGATGAGGGGAGAAGAGAAAGGAAGCATTGTAGGAGGGAAGATTAGCACAAGCAAGACATTCAGGCATGACATGTGAAGGACATTTGTGGAAGGGAGTGGGAGCATGAATGAAATAAAAATAAAAAAATTAAAAAATAAATTAACTGTTGCCAAAAAAAATAAAATATACCTGATATATATATATAAAAAAAATAGCAGGAGCCAGGTGCAGCAGTGCATGTCTGTAATCCAGTGGCTTGGGAGGCTAAGGCAGGAGGTTGCAAGTTCACCAAGTTGCTGAGCCTGGCCTTGAACCCGTGATCCTTCTGCCTCAACCTCCAGCGGAGCTGGGGTGACAGGTGGGCACCATTGCATCTGGCTGCTTTGGCTCTTTTGTAAACTTCCAGGTGAAAGACCTAATTGTCCCAGCTTGGGTCAGGTGCCACTACTCCTCTGGGGTGGAAAGTGGGGTTTCTAAGAAGATGGCTATTTTCACTTGAATCTTGGTTATAGGGGGATAAGAAGCAAAGCCAAGAGAAATGGATAGGAATTGGGGTGTCCTTTATCAGAAAAAGAATACCATATCTCCTGTGGTAATTTATCCAGAATCCCATGGCTAATAAGTGTGAAACCAGAGTTTGAATGCCAAGACTTAAGATATTTCAAGTGTTCAATGATGCTTCTTACGTGAGAGATTAATATAAAATTCAGAGATTGCAAACCTCATTTCAGATACTGTATTTTTCAGTTATAGAAATTCCATTGGATTTTCCATTAATACTTTCATCTTTCCCCCAAGATTATTCGTGTATTCATTGTGTGCATCTTTTTCTTTAAATCCTTAATGATACTAGTTGTTTTGAGATCCTTTGCAAAGTCCAACGTGTCTGCCCTTCCTCTCTCTTTGTCTGTTTTTCTAATTTTTGATTATGAGTCACAATTTCTTTCTTCTTTGCAAACCTAGTTTTTATTGTGTGCTAGACAGGGCCACGTGGTTGAGAGTCCAGATTTTCTTGACTTCTTTGGAGGATGCATTTGGGTTTGTCAGGTAGCGTATTCACTAGTGGGCCAGCTCGACCCTCTTGATGTTTGGTTTTCAGTATTGTTGGGTGGTGCATCCGTTTCCTATGGCTGCCTTAATAAATTACCACCAACTTTATGGCTTAAAGCAAGAGAAGTTCATTCTCTCGTGGTTCCAAGGTGCTGCAGTGCTGTGACTCCTCGGAAGACACTAGGGACATGCTCCCTGCCACTTTCCACTCTGGTGGCTCGAGATGTTCCCTGGCTCTTGCTTATGCATAGCTCTCATCTCTGCCTTCGACGTCCCATGGCTTCCTCCTCTCTGGATGTCATTCCCTACTTCATAGCTTATAAGGACACTTTTCATTGGATTTAGGGCTCCCCCAAAGATTCTAGGATATTCTCATTTGGATTTTAAATGTGCAAAACATTACATCTGTAAAGATATAGGAATAGGATCAGATGAAGTTATGTTCATAGTTCTTGAAGATTTGGACAGAGACATAATTTGGGGGGAAGGGATATCATTCAACCCTTCGTGTATACATCTAGAACTCTAAAAGTAAAGAACTCCCCCGAACTACAGCAATCTCCACTGAGTGCCTGGAATTTTCAGGAAGCTTTCTGCACTCTGGGCTGCAGAAGCTCTCGTTTTTCAGAAGGACTCCCTGGTAGACTTTGTAGACGTTGAAGACTTAATGTTCAGCCAAAGATTCAAGGAGAATCCTTGTGCAGGTTTGTGGAGCCGTTTCTGGGTTTATCTCCCTCCTCTATGGTACCATGCTCAGTAAGTTCTGGGTGACTCGCCAGCCCCGATCTCTTCATTCTATCTCACGAGATCAGGCAGACACGGTGTGTTGTGCTTGGGTCCTGCACTGCAATCTGAAAAGTGCCTACAGGAAGAAAACTGGGAATTCAGGAGGCCCAACCTGTTTTCCATTTATTATTTATTGCTTTTTAGCTTCTCTCTTCATTGTGAGGATTCTGACTGGTACCTCCTGTATTTCCTCCTCTCAAAAATCACAGTCCAGTGCTGTTTAGTTGCCAGTGTCTGGAAAGACTTATTCCACATAGTTTCTCCTGGTTTTATAGTTGTTTACAGTGGGGGGGGGTAATTGAGCACCAGTTACTCCGTCATTGCCAAAGGAGATGTTCCTTCCTAAACTTCATAAACCATACATATATTTAGGTGGATGTCAAGTAAGAGCCAGGGATTGAACAATCAGACTTCTTTTGGGTCATATTTTTTTTCTACGAGTCATTATTGAACAGTGGCTGACCCAGAGACAGCAGAGTTGGAAGGTAATCCATCTTGCAGCTCCAATTATCCCTGCCCACTGGCCCTAGGCTTCCATCTGGAGCAGGCTGGTAGTGGCTTGCTAAGATCTTCAGAGATGGTGGAGTGCCTCGATGGGGCCCATCAATTCAGGGCTGCTTGTGAGTGTCTCACTTTATCAGCTACTTGGGTAAATGAGGCCGTGCTCGTAGGGCGACGAGTAGATGTCAAGGACAGGCAAAGGCAGGAAATAAAAGACAGCTGTGCAAGACTGAGGCTGCGAATTGAGGGCCTTTTGTTTAAAAATGCATTTGTTTTTATTTTTAAAAAAATGCACACACACAGAAATGAGTCACCAAGTCTAATTCTTGAAAGGCTGTCAAGGGGAAGAAAGATTGTAGCTACTGTAAGTGAACCAAGCGATAGGAGTAGGATCAATGTGTGTGCTGCAGGAAAGAATCATTCTTTGAATTGAAAAAAGATCCAGCAACTGAACAAAGCTTTCCAAAGATAAAAGATGTGGTGACTTCCTATCAGCGGAGGTGCATAAGTTTTTAATGGATTTCCACACAGTCACAGGTTGCCACAAAATTGGCAGCTTAAAAAAATATCCTTTATTATCTCAGTTATGTTGGTCAGAAGTCCAGGCAGCCTCAGCAGGTGACTCTGCTTAGGGTCTCAGAGACGGAAGTCAAAACCTCCACTGGCTGGGCTGCTACCTGGAGGCTCTGGGGGAGAATCTGCTTCCAGCCCACTCTGGTTATTGGCAGATTTCAGTTCTGTGATCCCTGTAGGTCCCAGTTGCCCATGTGCCATGAGCCAGGAACTGTTCTTATCCTCTGGAGGCCACCTTCCTTTCTTAACTTGTTCCTGTCATCTTCAAAACCAGCAAGGGACTGCTGACCCCTGGGGTTTCACTTTCTTTGACTCCTGCCACCACAGGAGAGAATTTTTCTTTTATTTCTTTTTGTCTTTAAGAGCTCATGGGATTAGATTAGATCCAACCATCCAGCCTCCCCCACTGAAGGTAAATCATGTCACATACTACAACACTGTCATAGGAGTGTTGTTTCTCCACATTTACTGATGCCAGGCATTTGGAGGAGTGGGGTCTTGGGAATCAGTTTAAAGTTCCGGGGCTGGAGCAGTGGCTCAGTGTTTTTGGAGCGCTTGCCTGGCATGTGCAAGGACCCAGGTTTGAGCCTCAGCACCACATACACAACCAAGTGTTAGAAAAACTAAGTGTCAGATGAAAAAGTAAATAAATGATTCTTTCTTCCTCTCGCTCTCTCTTTAAAAAAATTAAAAATAAAATAAATAAAATTCTGCCTCCCACAGGACACATCCCAGCAGAGAATGGACAACAATAACCACGGAAATCTCCAGTCTTGTCACACATAGAATGGGCCCTTAGACTAGATCATCTTTAAAGTCCTTTTTAGTCCTGAAATTTTATGAGTGTTTTGTTTAAAACAGGATTCAGAAAAAAATTACTGCAAACAGGGACAGACTGACCCAAAATTGCAAAATTAACTAATTGTTATTCTAATGTGGGATAATCTCCTTGCACCTTGGCAGATGGCTTTGGTTACAACACAAGGTCTACATAATTTTCTTGTTTCCTCCACCAGCAAAGGCAGTTCTCCCGCCCCACACCATGACTGCTCCTTCGCCTCTCCACCAAAGATCCTGATCTACACCTGCCCCGCTGTGCTATGCATCAATCATGCTTACAGGAGCTGCTTATGGTTTGGATACTAACTGTCCCCAAAGGCCCTGTGTTGAAGAGCTGGCTGTCAGTGGTGTTCTTGGGGGGTGGTAGGACCTTCTGGAGGAGGGCCTGTTGAAGGAAGTTAGGTCATGGGGCATGTACTCAAGAAGGGATGGCTAGAACCCTGGCCCCTTCCTCTCTTTGATTGCTGGCTGCCAGGTGATGAGCAGCTCTGCAGACCACGCCCTCCCTGCCATGAGGTTTTGCCTGGAAACAGTGGAGCCAGCCCACTGCAGACCGAAACCTCTAAACTGTGTGCCAAAATTAATCCTTGCTCCTTTAAGCTGTTTATTGTAGGTATTTGTCACAGTGACAGGAAAGCTGACTAACCCAGAGCTGAAGCTTTCATTCATTCATTGGGTTTTTTTTTTTTTTAGCTGCTTCTACGGGATGAGTTCTTTTCTAGGCAATTTAAAGTTTCCAAGGGAAAGGAAGCCATGGTGTCTTTCCCCAGGCAGCTCAGTGTGGTAGGGAAAGCAAGATGTGCACAAATAACTGATGTAGAAGTCCGTGAGCAGCATTTTAAACACGCTGGTGGCGGGAGTGCCTACATACAATGCCTGATCAGTGAAAGAAGGGAAGCCATCATCCTTTTCCTGCTGGCAAACTTGAGGGAACTACTCTCTGGAAGAGCTGGCTTTGGATGTGACTCTCAAAGGATGGGGAGGAAGAGGTGGGAATGGAACTTCAGGCAGAGGATGAAGCTGGAGAAAGGGGCCTGTGGGGACTTGAATGACGCTGCGCACTGGGGCCTGGCTCAGGAGGAATCAGGGACAATTTGTGAAGGGTGTGTAATAGTGACAAGTTCCTCCCAGCAATCTACAGGAACAGGGCAACTGAAATGGTCACAGGGAACATATGCATGGCATAAAAACGGCACACGGTAAATCTAACAACGAGCAATAAATTAAAACAAATTCCTGGGGAATCTGATTGCTTGATTCTGTTTGTTCATTTTCCTTTGCCTTCGATTCTCATTGTTCCTGTTCCATGGTCTGCGGCTTCTTTTTTCTGTCAGTGAAAATTGTGTGATGCTGTGAAAACCCTGGATATACTCTAAATTCTATTTTTTTCCCTTCAGTTGCTTTCACTGTGTCTCTCAAAAGCCTATTTTGAATCAGAGGGAATGTACATATTCAAAGCCAGTTTTAAAATCCCTTTAAAAATAAAATCAATTTGACCTCTTTAAGTATTCCCATGTTGTCATCCCTTTGACTGCAGAGGCTTATTTGATGTAAGAATTTTATGAACTGTAATTCAAAAGCAGCCTCGCAGGGTTCAGGGCTGGTGACTCAGACATGCCATCCCTGGAGACAGCCAAGAGCATTGGTGACAGCTAGTGTGGTCTCTGCTTAGGTTTGCCATCAATGGGGCTCCTGGAATTGCAGCCCCCTGCCAGCCCACCCCGGCCTCCTGTCTGTCTTGGTGGAGGGTTCCTTCCAGAAGGTGTATGCGGGGGGCATCCCTGCCCTTAGAGTCATAGAGACCCTGTTTTCATCTGGTTCCACCGCTTACTAGCTGTGTGAGCTCAGGAAATCACTTGGCTTCCTTTAGTCTCTGAGGATAAGTTAGATCACAGGTGGAAATGATTGCTCCACATCAGATGCCCAATATGTTTGGATTCATGTCATTTGTGGGACACATTGATTTTAATTTTTCAGCCTATATATTTTTAATTTGTCTATTTTTTTTTTTAACAGACTGTACCATTGGTGGCAAAGACTGATTGACCTTTGTTCTGTGTCTGGTCCTCTGCATTCAGCATGGTGGGAACATGGAAAACAGATGACCCTGAGTGTCCCGGGACAAGTCATCCTGGCATCACTGTGAGCTCTGGAGACTGAAATGTCCGGTTGCTGGAGCTGCGGGAACTGCAGAGCGGGACACTGGGCTCGTCACAGTGAGATCTCACTTGGCAGAGTCTTGGCATGTGAAGGTCTAGCATGCATGGTTGTGACGATTCAGACACAGGCAAATCCCACCACCTGTCTGTTGTCATTTATGATTTAGCTGGATGCAGGATGAGTTTCCTGAAGCTGCAGAAGTGGCAAGTAACCTTGGCTGACTGCCAGGCCACGGTCTCATTCCTGTCACCTGGTCCTGGGCCACCTTCCTCTGGCCCAGTTCGCCTTTCCATTTCTACTTGGAATGCTTCTGGGGTGTCAGAATCCTCAAATACAGACCCAAGAGGCTGAAATCCAGAGCGATTCTCTGCCCTGGCCTGCCTGCAGTCTGCGCACTCCCGTCTCCTATCGCACATCTACCTCTTTCTCAGTGTTTGGACCCAGGAGTGCCTGTTTCCTGCAGGGAGACCCTAAGCTCTGCCCCCACGAGTGGGGCTTTGTGTTGGGACAGATAGCATTCTAGTGCTGTAATGTTAACTCACAAAAGTTTTTTTTTAAATCATGGCAAACTTATTTTATTCTGACCCCGTGTCTCTCGTCAACCATCTTTGAAACCTGCCCCGCCGTGTCATTTCTCAACAAAGCACCTCTCCCATGTTCACCTCAAAGACACAGAGTATGGAAACACTTAGTTGTCAATTTAGAGATCTTAACGGTTGTGACAGCGCAGCAAGTTTGAATTATAATTTCCCAGAAAAAGGGAAAATTGTCCATGGGGCTTTTCTGTTTCTATAAAACCCTTCTCAGATGGGCTGTTGTAGGCAGAAGATGGAGGGTGGGATTCCCTTGTCATTTGTGCTGTGTTCAGCCTGGCTGCTCTTTCCTTATGAAGAGCTCAGCATGAATCGCCCAAACTGATCAAAGGCGCTTGAAGAGCAGATGCAGCTATCAGGCTTCTCATTCTAGAAGGCAGTGAGCAATTAAAAGTTCAAAACTGGGGCTGGGGATTGGTTGTCCTAGGCTGATATGATGCTCAGTTTGTGGAAAGGTTGCTACAAGCTTGGTGTCATTGTATCCAATGGTTTTTATGCATTTTTCTCCATTATTGCTCACAAAATGTGAGGTGCATCATTATTTTCTTTTGACCACGAGCACAGGGATCTCACCTGTCTAGTGGCAGAGCACTGGTGTGGATTCCAGGAGCCCCACTCTAGAGCCCGGTTCCTAAACAGGATGTGCTGTAGTTTTTCATAGGCAAAGGAGTTTCATATTGTGTATGTTGGAATTATTAAGGATCCATATAGATCATTTAAGCATTCTAATTATATTTTACATCCACTTTCCAGCAAGAATATATGTGCCAGAGCAGTATTTTCTAAACTTCCCACAGGGGATGCATATCAAATTGAGATACTTTGAGGTCCTTGCTCTACTGAATCTGATTCAGAGAAAACCTGAATTACTGATTTTCCTAAAATGTTCATTTTGAGGGGTCACTTCAGGTGATTTTTATCTTTGGGCAAATTTCAGACATTCTATGGATAAAAGTCCCCAGGTCTTACATTTGGAGCTTTTGATATTGCTAAAGTCTGAACAGATGTTGTTCATGCAAAGCTTTACTTTACACAACCCCCCCAGTCTTTATATTGCTTAGATTTAGATTCAGCTAATTTTTGAACGTGGTACAGGAGGTGTGGATTAAACTTCATTTTCTTTTTGTTTTTGTTGTGATTAGCTGATTTTCCAGCATCATTTGTTATTACAATCCTTTCTCTGATTTTCAAAAAAAATTTTAAACAGAGAGAGGGAGAGAGGAAGAGAGAAAGAGAGAATTGACTTTATTAACCTTTCCATCTGGCCTTTGTTTCTCTGACAATTCTGTATGTGGTGCTGGGGTTTGAACCTGGGTCCTTGAGCATGCCAGGCAAGTGCTCCAATCACTGAACCCCACCCCCTCCAACTCCTCCACTAAATTTTTAAACAGCTTTATTTTACTTACATATAATTTCCATACTGTACAGTTCACCCAATTAAAATATATATCAATTATTTTATTATAGTCACAGATTTCTGCAACTATCACTGCCATCGATTTTACAACACTTGTTACTCCACATAAACCCCATGTGCGTTGAGCAGCTGGCTGAGAGTCCGCAGCCCCTCGAGCCCTAGGAACCACTAAACTGCTTTCTGTCTGTATAGAGTTACCTATAAGTGGAATCAGATAAAATCAATCTTTTGTGTCTGGTTTCTTTCACTTAACATAATGTTTTCAAAGTTTATCCACATTGGACCAAATAATTCATTGTGTGGCTATACCATATTTTATATGGTCAGTTGCTAGATATTTGAATTGTTCCTCCTTTTTGGTTATTGTGAATAATACTGCTAAAAACTTTTTTTTAAAAGAGGCACAGTGAGAGAGAGAGAGAGAGAATCAATTTTTATTTAGATTTTCATGTGACTTTCATTCCTCCGACACTTTGTTGTGTGTGTGGTGCTGGGGTTTGAACTCACATACCTGCGTATGCCAGGCAGCTGCCGTAACCACCGAGCCACCACTCCCGCCCCTGCTAAGAACTTTTTTGCACAAGTTTTTGTGTGGGCATATGTTTTCATTTTTCCTGGATATATACCTAGGAGTGGAGTTGCTGAGCCATATGTAACTCTATGTTTCAGCAATTTGAGGAGCTGCCAAACTGCTTTCTAAGCAGTTTTACCATTTTACATTTCCGCTAGCAATGCATGAGGTTCTGATTTCTCTTCATCCTTGCTCAGACTTGTTATTGTCTGTTTTTTATTACAGTCATCCTGCAGGGTGTGAAGTGGATCTCTTTGTGGTTTTGATTTGCATTTCTTAATGATTCAAGATGTTGAATATCTTTCCGTGTACTTATTGTCATTCGTGGATCTTTCAATAAATGACTCCTCAGGTATTTTGCCATTTTAAAAGTTGGGATCTTTGTCCTTTCGTTATTGAGTTGTGAGATTTCTTTCTATACTCTTTGCTGTGGTCACTTTAGAAATGGCATGCACTACCCCACCCAAAAATTGGCTTCCATTCCATACTGAGAATACCACGTGCTATGATTTGAATGTGTTCCCTCAAAGCTCAAATGTTAGAAGTTTAATCTCCAAATTCACAGGTGAGGCATTCCAGGTGAGGTTATCAGTAATAGATACGCTCCTGAAGGTGGGGCTTATCGATAAATTACCCCAATCTCTACCTCTATTATCATCTGACGCTTTTCTTCTGTGTCTCCTGTCTCAATGTGAAATTTTCCATTTTCTTATGAGCACACTAAGCTCATCCTAATCTGTCATGACCTCATCTCAACTTGGTTACATGTGCAAGGATCCCATTTCTAAATAAAGTCATGTTCAAAGCTATCAAGGATTGAGCATATCTTGTCGATCAACACGATTTTACCATCTATATAGTCAGAATGTATTGTTTTTAAAAATATACTATTGAAATCAATTTATTAAAATTTTGCTTAGAATTTTGTCTTTATGATTGTGAGGGATATTGTTCATAGTTTTTTAAAAATATCACCTTTCTTTGGCTTTGCTCTCGACAATGTTAGACCTGTAGACTGAGTTGTGAAGCATGTCCCCTTCTTTTCTCTGCTGGAATCAATGTTGGTGAATTGGTAATATTTCTTCCTAAAGTGTTTGACAGGATTCTCCAGTGAAGCCATTTGCTGTGAATTTTTCTTCTTGCAAAGCTTTTCACTACAAATTCACTTTCTTTAGTAGACATTGAGCTGCGTAGTTTATCTGTCTCTTCCTGAATGGACTTTAGTGGTATAGGGTCTTTCAACGACTTTTCCCATTTCATCTCAGTGGTTGAATTTATTGGCATAAAATTGTCTTAGAATTCTCTTATTATCCTTTTAATATCTGTAGAGTCTATAATAAGTCTTGGTATTGGTAATATAAGCCTTCTTTACTTTTTTCTTAACTGACCTGTCTGGGTAGGAATATCAATTTTATTGATCTTCTCAAGGTACTAGCTCTATTTATTGTTTTTCTGCTTTCCTTTTCATCAGTTTCTATTGTGGTATTTATTACGTTATTTTCTCTATTATTTTTATCTTTCATTTGCTTGTAATTTTTGAGTCTCTTAAGATTAAAATTGATACAATGGATTTGACCTTGAATATATATTTTTGCAGTACTTGAAAGTGAACCCAGAGATGCTCTACCACTGAGCTATACCCCCAGACTTTTTTTACTTTTTATTTTGAGGAAGATTTTCATTAAGTTTCTTAGGCTGGCCTCAAACTTGTGATCCTCCAGCCTCAGCCTCCAGAGTTGCTGGGATGACAAGCGTGCATCACAGCGCTGGCAAGATTGTATTCTTTTCTAATTGTAGTTGTTTACTGCTGTAAATTTCCCATGAGCTGCTTTATTTGTACACTATCAATTTTTGTATATTTGATTTCCAATTTCATTCAATTTAAAATACTTTCCTTTTGACTTATTATTTGGAATATATTTAGTAATGTCATTTAAATTTCCAGATATTTGGGAATTTTGAAAAAGATTTTTCAGTTATTGATTTCTTATTTAATTCTATGGATGGAGGGCATCGTTTGTATGACTTGAATCCTTTTAATTTGGTTGAGATTTTTATGGCTCAGAATACGGTCCCTTGTGGTCAGTGCGTCACGGGCACTTGACTGCTGCTGGAAAGCATGCTCCATGAATGTCAATTTGGTCAACCTGCATGGCATCATGCTCAAGCTGCTCATGTCCTTGCTGTATTCTAGATCCCTTTTTGCTTATTATTATCAATTGCTAACAGAAAAGCATTGAAATATCTGGCAGCTATGGATTTTGTTTTCCTTGTAATTGAATGGTTTTTCCTACGTGTATTTTGATTCTATTTTTAACTGTATAAATGTTTAGGACTGCTGTCTTTGCAATGAACTGATCTTCTTTTGCCTTTTTTTGTTTTGGACATTGTTATTGTTTTGCCCTTTAGATTTCTTCTGTAGTGTTTAATCTGCTGTTTCTCTTATACAGTGTTTTTTTTTTTTTAGCTCAGACATTATAGTTTAATTTCTAGACGTCATTTCTATAGTTCAATTTGGAGCTTCCAGATGAGGTCCTTGTCTCTGTTAACTTGAGACATGTGGAATACAACTGTGATAATAAATGTTTGATGTCCTTGTCTGCTGATTTCTTCCATCTGGGTCAGTTTCGATTCATTACTTTATCCAACGGGTGCTATCCTCCTGTTTCTTTGCCTAGAAACTTTTCATTGAGTGCTGGGCATTGTGAATTTTGCCTTATTTGGCGTTGAATATTGCACTGCCTATACATATTTTTGATTTTTGCTTTCAGTATCAGTGAAGTTGCTTGGAAACAGTTTGATTCCTTTTAGGTCTTGGTTTCAGGATGTGTTTGCTAGGACACAGCAGTGTTCGTTACAGGGATAATTAGTCCCACTCCTGCTATAAGACCCTTCTGAGGACTCTACCTGACCATCCACGAGTTACTTATGAGATGTTCCAATCTGGCTGGTGGGAGTGGGTTAGCAGGACCCACAGGGTCAACCATGTGTCATCCTCACAACTAGGATTTATTATAGTGAAGTCGTACAAACAAAATCAGCAAGCAAAAATGCACACATGGAGAAGTTCAGTGGCAACAGGATTCAAGTTGGCAAGAGTCCTGCTTTAGTGGAATCCCACAGGGTATACTTAATTCCATCACCTAGACAGTGGGACCAGATATGTGAAATGTCATCTACCAGCAAAGGTTCTCAGAGACTCAATATCCAAGGCTTCAGCTGGGAGCTGGGCATATTGGCATCCTCTGCCTGTACAGCACATTCCAAAATTCCTTTCAAGCCTCCTTTATTTTTGTTGAAAGAAAAGAAGTCAAAACCACCTAACTTGAAAATGCGCAAATGGACCTCCACTTTTTGACTCCTGATTTTTCCATTTTACAGTGGTGCAAGGTGATCTGCATTCAGCAGAAACCATCTTTCAAATTTCAAATCTGGAATCTTGACCTTTTCTGGGTTGGTGTTATGCAATAAGAGACTCTCTTGTGATGCTGGATACTGGCAGTTAGCTGCAGTTTGAAATTGGCCATGTGGTCACTGCTGGACAGTGTGTGCTCTGTTGCTGAGCTACAATGTTTGGGAGGTTAAGCAAATTAACTATATTTATATTTTCAACTTTAAAAAAATGTTTATTGGTGCATTAAAGTTGTATATGATGATGGGACTTATTCTTGCATGTTCATACATGCACATAATATAACATTATAATTTGGCAAGTATCACCCCTAGTCCTCCCTCATGCCCTGGTCCCCTGCTTCTGCTGATCATCCTTTGAAATTGATTGTTGGGGAATTCTTTAATTTCCCAAGGATTCAAGATATGTTTTTCCCGTCTCCTCTTAACCCTCCCATTTATCCCTGCTATCCTTCTTCCACTCTCCCCTTCTGCTTGTTCTACTCTACTAGACTTCAGTTCTACAAATTTGTATTTGGATGGTTCTTTATGAAATCTTATCCCTCCCCCACTTTCCTTTATGTTACTCCAGCTTCCACAAATGAGAGAACACATGACTTTTGAGTTTCTGGGTTTGGCTAATTTTGTTTACATGATGTTATGCATTTCCATCCGTTTGCCAGCAAATGCCAGGATTTCATTCTTTCTAATAGCTGAGTAGAACTCCATTGTATATATATGCCAAAATTTCTTAATCCACTCATCCAGAGACAGACATTTGGGTTGATTCCATAATTTAGCTATTGTGCTGCTATAAACATTGATGTGGCTGTATTGTTGTGGTGTGCTGATTTTAGGCCCTTTGGGAAGATACCCAGGAGTGGGAAAGCTGAGTCGCATAGTGATTCCATCCCTAGGTTTCTGAGAAATCTCCCTACGGCTTTCCAGAGTGATTGTACTAGACTTCAGTCCTATCAACAATGTTCCTTTGTCCCCACAGGCTTTCCAGAGTGATTGTACTAGACTTCAGTCCTATCAACAATGTTCCTTTGTCCCCACATCCTTGTCAGGATTTATTATTGTCCATTATCTTGATCTTTGCCATTCTAACTGGAGTGAAATGAAATCATAACATAGTTTTGATTTGTATTTCCCTTATTGCTAGAGATGTTAAACATTTTTCATATGTTTATTGGTCATTTGTGTTTCTTCTATTAAGAAATTTCTGTGAGTTTTTTTTTTTACTCATTTGTTGATTAGGCTACATATTTTCTTTGGTGTGAAGTTTTTTTTAAATTCTTTGCGTATTCTGGATATTAGTTCCCTATCGGAGAGGTAGCTGGCTAAGATTTTCTCCCATTCTGTCTGCTTTGTCTTCACAGTCTTAATCTTTTCTTTAGCTGTGCAGAAGCTTTTTATTTTAATGGCATACCACTTATTGATTCTTGGTTTTATTTCTTGCACTTTGGGGATCTTGTTAAGGAAGTTGGTTCCAGCTCCTATATGAGGGAGTATTGACCCTATGTTTTCTTCTAGCAGTTGTAAGGTCTCTGGTCTGATTACTAAGTCTTTGATCCATTTCTATTTGAGTTTCATGCAGGTTGAAAGATAAGAATATAATTTTATTTGTCTACGTAACGCTATTCAGTTTTCCCAGCACCATTTGTTGAAAAAGGTGTCTGTCCTTTCTTCAGGATATATTTTTGTCTCCTTTGTTAAAAACCAGAAGGCTATAGGTTTGTGGATTTGTCTCTGTGTCTTCTATTCTGTTCCATTGGTCTTCATGTCTTTTTTTTTTTTAAGAGAAAGGGATAGTGAGAGAGAGAAAAAGAGAAAGAGAGAATCAATTTTTATTTGGATATTCATGTGACTTTTGTTGTTCCTACACTTCATTGTGTACATGATACTTGGGTTCAAATCCACAACCTTGATCATGCCAGGCAAGTGCTGTAACCACTGAACCACCAGTCCAGCCCTCTTCATGTTTATTTTGATAACCAGCACCATGCTGTTTTTGTTACTACAGCTCTGTAGCATAGGTTCAGATCAGGTATTCTGATGCCTCTTGCTTTGCTTTTCTTGATTAGTATTGTTTTGGCTATTTGGGGACTCTTATTTTTCCCAACGAATCAAATAATTGGGTTTTTTTTTCTAATTCTGCGAAGAATGCCATTGGAATTTTAATGGAGAGTGCATTAAACATATATAGCACTGTTAGTAGAATGACCATTTTGACAATATTAATGCTGCCTATACAAGAACATGGGATCCATCTTCTAAGGTCTTCTTCAATTTATTGCTCCAGGGTTCTATAGTTTTCATTGTAGAGCTCTTTTACCTCTTTGGTTAGATTAATTCCCAAGTATTTTATTTTTTGTTGAGGTTATTGTGAATGTGATAGTTTTCCTGATTTCTTTCTTGGCTGATCCCCTGTTGGAGAATAGGAAAGCTATTGATTTATGGGTGTTGAACTTGTATCCTGTAGCTTTACTAAATTCGTTTATAAGTTCTAGAAGTCTGGTGGAGTTTTTTGGATCTTCTAGATACAGGATCTGATCATTAGCAAACAGAGAAAGTTTTTCTTCTTCTTTTCCTACTTGTATTCTTTTATTTCTTTTTCTTACCTGATTGCTCTGGCTAATGTTTTGAGGACTGTATTGACTAGCAGTGGTGAGCATGGACTGCCTTGTCAGGTTCCTGAGTTTAGTGGAAATGCTTTCAGTTTTTCTCCATTTAGTATGATGTTGGCTATGGGTTTATCATAGATGGCCTTTACAATGTTAAGGCAAGTTCATTTGATTCCTAGATTCTCCAGTGTTTTTAACGTGAATGGTGTTGGATATTATCAAAGGCCTTTTCTCATCTATTGAGATGATCATGTGATTTTTGTTCTTAATTTTGTTTAGGATCTGTCCACATTTATTGATTTGTGGATGTTGAACCCACCTTGCATCCCCAGATTGAAACCAATTTGATCATGGTGTATTACCTTTTTGATGTTTTTTTGAATGTGGTTTTCTAAAATTTTGTTAAGGATTTTTGCATCTATATTCATTAGGGACATCAGTCTGTAGTTTTCTTTTCTTGATTCATCTTTGTTGGGTTTTGTATCAAGGTTATAGTTGCCTCCTTTAAATTTCATGGAATAATTTAAGAAAGAGTGTTGTTATTTCTTCTATAAAGGTCTAGTGGAACTCAGCTGAGAATCCATCAGGTCCTGGGCTTTTCTTTTTTAGGAAGGTTTTAAAATGCTGTTCAAATTCATTGCTTGATGCTGGTTTGTTTAGGATTCCTATAGTTTACTGATTCAGTTTGTCAAATCATAGCTGTCTAGAAATTTGTCCACGTTTTCCAGATTTTATAGCTTATTGAAGTATAAATTCTCAAAATAGGTTCTATAATTCTCTGGATTTCATTGGGGTCTGTGGTGATATCTCCCAATTCATCTCTGATTTTGCTGATTTGCTTCATCTTGTTCTTTTAAAGGCTAAGGGTTTGTCTATTTTATTTATCTTTTCAAAGAACTGACTTTGTTTCACTGATCCTTTGTCCTGTTTTATATTCTCAATTTCATTGATTTCAGCTTTTATCTTTATTGTTTCATGTCTTCTATTCATTTGTTGTTGTTTTGTTCTTCTTTTTCTAAGGACTTGAGGTGGAATATAAAATCATTTATTTGGTATTTCTCTAACTTTTTCATGTAGGCAGTCAATGCTATAAAATTTCCTCTTAGAAATGTGTTCATACTGTCTCAAGATTTTGATATGTTGTGTCTTTGTTCTTATTCATTTCTAAGAATTTCTTGATTTCTTTTCTCATTTATTTTTTGATCCTTTCTTCATTCAAGGTAGTATTATTCAATCTGCACGTGTTTATGTGATTTCAGTTGATTTTCTTGCTGTTAATTTCTAGCTTTATTCCATTATGATCTGCTAGGATACAAGAAATTATGTCAATTTTTTTTCAATTGCTAATTATTTCCTTTATGGCCCATAATATGATCTATTTTGGAAAAAGTTCCATGTGCAGCTCAGAAAAAGGTAAATTCAGCTGTTTTGGTATGGAATATTCTGAAGATGTCTGTTATGTCCAATTGATTTGTAGTTTCATTTAGGTTGGTGATATCTTTATTGATTTGATTTTTTGACCTGTCTATTGGTGTTAAGGGTATATTGAAATCCCCCAGTATTATTGCGTTGGGGTCTATGTGTAGCTTTATATCATGGAGGTTATTTTCTGTGTAATTGGGTGCATTTATATTTGGGGCATATATATTTACTATGGTTATATCTTCTTGTTGAATTATTTTTTTACTTAGATGCTGTGGCCTTCTTTGTATCTTCTGATTAGTTTTTGCTTGAAATCTACCCTATCATGTTCTGTTTTCTTTTGATCTGTTCTGTTTCGCTGTGTCTTTTCATTGGGAAGTTGAGAGCACTAATGTTCAGTGTTAGTATGGATATCTGTTTGTGGTTGCCTATCATTTCAGTACTTTGCTACATTTTATCCTGTCTTGGTTCCCATTTAGTGGGTTATTCTTTTATTGAATATGTCTATTTGTGGGCTTTGGGAATTATTTCATTCTTCTGTATGAAGTTTGTCTTTGAGTTTTCTTTGTAGTACTGGTTTGTGTTAGGTCAATTCCAGGTGGCTGGGGGCAGGACATCAGGCAGTCCATGTGTGAAAGGAACAACCAATCACATGCTGGCAGACAAGCCCCAGTGGCATTTTGCAATTGCCTGATGATTGATGGAATTACTAGCCAATCTCTGAAGGACAAAGCCCCCAAACTTCCTCTGTCCACCCCAGAGTACAAAGCCGCTGCCCAGCCAGGGCTGCGTGCCACTTCCCCTGCCTGCCCTCACTCTGGTGGGCTGGTGAATTTGGCCCAAGAGCTGCCAATCCCAGTAAAAAATAGCTGTGCCTGAACATTTGGTGCCAAACACCTGCATTCTTCCTGATTTTTGCATTTGGTGCCGAGACCTGGGTGGGTTTTTTGGGCCTCCCCACTCTACCCCGGGTTTGAGGTCCACTTTCTCCCACAAATGAACCAGGAAGCTCCTGCACCACTTTGTTTCCCTTCATCCAGGCTGACAAAAGTGGGGTAACATCCCTTGCATTTCCCTTGGCCTTCTGGTTACACTTTCCATGAGGGGTTCAGTCTGAAGTCGCGCATGCCACAGACCCCCTGCCTGTTCTGTTCCGTGCCCCCATAGGCTGAGGAGATAGCCCAGCCACAGCCCTCCTGACTCTCAAGACATACACTGTAAGCAGCTGATATTTCACTTGACACTTTGGGACTTTTGACTCTCAAATCCTCACTGATTTGGGCAATTACTGTCACTGGACAGGGAAATGGTCAGAGATGCCATATGTTCAGGCTTTTTGGGATTTGTGCTCTTGCCACCCCCACCTTCCTCCTCTCCCTCCTGTCCTCCCCACCCTTACTCAGACCAGTCCTCTTCCTCCTCTCCACATCTTATCAAATGGGCACACTTCTTTACCCCACATGCTTTCTTTCCAAAAGGCAATTTCCAACACCCCCACACTGGCTTGCTGGTCCCTGCTGCCACTGCTGCTGCTGAGTCTGATGCTGCTGGGTGCCCACGCAGAGCTCACTGCCAGTGGTGCTGTCCTGGCTCAGAGCAGCCCATGCATGGACTGCCACGCATTCAAGTTCATGCAGCGCATCCTGCAGGACCTGCACAAGATGGCAGTCTGGAAGTGTGGACAGAAGAAAATTCTCACTTTTAAATCCAAACCACTGTAGCACTTCTCCATACCCTGAGGTTCCATTCTCTAAGTTTCAGAAAGGAGGAGGGAAAACAAAAGGGATCTGGGAGGTGCAAGCTTCTCCCGGTTCCAAGCCTTTTGAAATGCTTAAGAGGGGTGCATTCTTTTGCAAAGGTCTGTACTTCCTGCCTTCCATTAGCCTGCCAGCCAGGGAGCTGCTCTCAGCATCCCCCCCCCCCATTTAATACATCAATCCTCTTCCTCCTCCCCTCCCAGTGCTACTGTCCCTCCACCTAAAGCCATGGCTCCTCCTCCTCCAAACCCTCACTCTTCATTCCATATATATTTAAAACTATTGTTTATTAGTGTTTTGTAGAAGTACTACTTCTGACAGAAAATAACCTGGATTAAGACATGCCATCACTTACAGGACAGATAAGATCTAATACTGACTTCTACTGTTATTAAATAAAAGGGGTAACTCTAAAACTGTAACATGGTATTCCCACTTTAAGACTGGTGAAGCTGGCCTTGCTGGATGTTTAATACCAAACCCAAATTACCAAAGTTTAAATAGTTAAAGGGTTAAGGAAAATAGTCAATATTTTGGCCCTTGACCTGTTTGGTCTGCAAAACTCAGGGGACAATGGAACTTCTGTACAGGCTTGGCAACTCTCTGATCAGGGGGATCAGGTGACCCTAGAGAACAAAAAGCCACCTAGTATGCATACAAAAACAGGAAGGTCATAGGGCAGGGAGATGTCCCTGATGCTTCCAAGCAAAGCCTCATATGGTCAGCAGGACCCTAATCTATCCTGGCAGATGGCATAACTTATAGAAGAGGCAAGAGGCTTTTCATAAGTTCCTCAAGAATGACCCTGACAAATCTCAGCCGACTTGTAGCAATAGATAGGAACAAGATCAGTTTTGATCAAGTTGTTCTTAAACACCTGCAGAAGAGTACAACCAAAGCTCAGTCCTACGTGGACATTTAGCGACAAAGGCAGTGGCTCTTTTTTAAACATTACTTGAAGTGCAAGCTTAAAAGCTAAATGCTGAGGCTGGAGTGGTGGCTCAGTGGTTTTGGCACTTGCCTGGCAAGCTCGAGGACTGGGTTCAAACCCCAGCACCACGTACACAACTAAGTGTTAGAGCAACTAAGGCCATGTGAAAAACTAAATAAAGTTGTTTCTCCCTTTCTCTGTTTCTCTCTCACTGTCCCTCTGTCTTTAAAAAAAAAAAAAAAAGCTAAATGCCACATTTAGAGGGGGTTTCCCTAATCTGGTTTGCTCAGAATCCTCTCCCTAGAACAGCAACTCCAAGAGGCAATAGAGGCATCTGCTGCCTCCCTGGCCTCCCTCCCTACAAAGACAAATAACATCTATTCTACTTTTCTTCCAGAACTGCTGAGCACTAGATCTCCTGACAGTGGACAAAGGGGGAACATGTCTATTCCTAAAAGAGGAATGCTGCTACTACATCAGTGAAACTGGGCTGATTGAGAAAAACATCAGAACTCTCAGACCTCTGAGCCAGAGGCTTAGGCATCAACAATCAAATGACCCTTGGCCAGAATGGCTGAACTCCACTCCTGTCACCTGGCTGACCCCCATCTTTACTCCCACATTAGTGATAAGACTCCTTCTAATGACTGCTCCTTGTCTTCTCAGGTTTGCCCGAAACTGCATGAGCGAGGTCACTGGAGTAACATGCAACCAAATGCTCTTGCACTGTTGCAGATGCCTCCTTACCAACAAACCAACACCTGAACCTTCCCCTTCCCCACATCACCCCATAAACAGCAGGAAGTAGCCAGATGGAAATCGACGCCCTGTATCACCAAAAAGGTTGGGATGTTAGGTCGATTCCAGGAAGCTGGGGGCAGGGCATCAGGCAGCCCGGGCACTAAAGGAATAACCAATCAGACACTGGCAGACAAGCACCAATGGCGGTTCGCAATCGCCTGATTATTGATATAGTCACCAGGCAATCCCTGAAGGACAAGACCCCCATACTTCCCCTGCCCACCCCAGACTACAAAGTCACTGCCCAGCTAGGCCTGCGTACCACTTCCCCTGCCCGCCCTCACTCTAGAGGGCCGGTGAATTTGGCCCAAGATCCGCCAATTCCAATAAAAAACATCTGCGCCTGAACATTTGGTGCCGAACACTCACGTTTTTCCTGGTTTTACAGTTTGGTGCTCATGAATTCTCGACATGGAATGTTTTTATATTCACTTTGAATTTGAAACTGAGTTTTGCTGGGTATAATAACCTTGGCTGACACTTGTTTTCTTTTACAGCTTGGAATATCTCATCCCAGGCCTTCCTAGTTTTAGGACCTGAGCTGAAAAGTCAGATGTGATCTTTATCGCTTTCCCTCTAAATGTAATCTGATGCTTTTCTCTTGCAGGTTTTAATATTCTTTCCTTGTCCACTGTACTGAGCATCTTGATTATAACATGTCCTGGTGAGTTTCTCATTTAGTTGGGTCTATTGTGGCTCTGTAAGCTTCCTGTATGAGGATGTCTGTCTCATTTCTAATATGGGAGAAATTTTCTGTAATGATCTCATTGAAAAAATTTTAAAGCCTTTAGTTTGTATTTCCTTGTTCATTTCTATCCCCGTAATTCTCATATATTTGGTCTTCTGAAGTTATCCCAGAGATCTTGTATATACTGGTCATGTTATATAATTTTTTCTCTTTATTGCCTTCTGTATATTCATGACCATCTAACCTTTCTTCAATGCCTGAAGTTCTGCCTTCAAGGGCAGAGGTTCTATTTTCTATACTGTCTAATCTGTTAGTGATATTTTCAACTGAGTTTGAAATTTTATCGTATCTTTCAAATCTAGGAGTTCTACTTGTTTTTTCCCCTCTATTTCTATTATGTCATTAAAATGGCCTTTCATCTCCTGTAATTGCTCTCTGAATTCCTTCCTCAAATCTTCTTTTAGTTCATCGAAAATTTTATAATCTTTTTTTATAATCTTTCTCTGGGTTTCCATCCACTTTACTATCACAGTGATACTTTATTGGGGGATTGTGATTGGGGGAGATCTGTGCATCTGTTTTCTCATATTTTTGAAGGTTTTGTTCTTGTGTATCAATTGAAGTGGATTCCTTTCCTCTTATTTTGTGTGTCCTTTTGGGTGTAATAATCTTATTTGTTCTGATGTTTCTTTCTGGGTTTGATATTGGGTAGATGTCAAGGGATGGGACCTTAGTTCCCTCTATGATTGTTCCTCCTTTTGTCCTTGTTGATGGTTTGGATTTGTTAATTTATTTTGGTCTCCTCCATTTATAAAGTTGGCATACTGTCTGGGAGAGTTCAGTTCAGCAACAATATCTCTAACCTGTGAACTTTTAGTGTCCCTGTTGATTCTCAACAACTCATGAAATATGGTGAATCAACAAATAGCAACAACCAGTGCAAACAATATATAGCCTTAACCTGAATATTTGGTTCCTACTATGACTACATCAATGTTAATTGGCACAGAAGATGGAGATGGTAGGATCAGTGAATGCCTTCAGTAAAAATCATAAATAACCATCAGTTATATCTGGCTTTAAAGCAAACAGGTATTGACTTTGGCATCCACAATTGTAATGTTTGTAATGGCATTAATGGTGAGGTCCACATTTATATCAACTGATTATTGCTAGAAGTTGGTAAGAATGCAGTCAATTAAGAGAAAATAAATGTGAAAAGAAGGTAGAAAAGAGCTAATAATTTTGAAGAGTGAATAGAGAGAATGTAGAAGAAACATTGGATGTGATAGTTATGATTGGAGGAGAGAAAAATAGAGGTAACAAAGTAAAGGAAGGATAAAAAGAAGAGCAAAAGAATTTAGCTGTTACCAGAAGGAAAGAGAGAAGGAAGAACTTGAGAGACAGACTAATGAGAAACAAAACAAAAGCAAAATTACTGTTCATATGCAAACTCCCCCACCCCATTCTAAAGGCAGGACAGGGAAAAATAATTACATTTGATGAAATGGTAAACATGCAGGAAAAATATAAAAAAGCAAATATGTGTATGAATACATGCCCACGAACCAGTCAGCACCACAAAACACACCCAGAAACAAAAATCAAATGAAAGAAACCCCCAAAGGATATTTTTTTTAAGAGAGAGACGGTGAGAGAGAAAAGGAAAGAGAGAATCAATTTTGTTTAGTTTTTTTCATGTGGTCTTTGCTGCTCCACGCTTCATTTTGTATGTGGTGCTGGGATTTGAACCCGCATCCTCACACATGCCAGGCAAGCACTGCAACCACTGAGTCACCACTTCAGCACCCAAAGAAGGATTATTAATGAAAAACTGAGGGAATTGTTTACACTGATGTGAATGAAATATACAGTTGGAGTAGATGTTTGCTGTCTGCTGGAGTTTAGTTAGCACAGCCCCCACTCCTGAATGGAAGGAAAGATGTAATCCCAGGGTAGAGTCTTTGCATGATTCCAAGAGTGGAGGTCTGGATGGTAGGGTTCAGGTTTAATTCTGCCTTAGGGGCTTTGCTGGGTGGTAATTGTTCTGGAGATGTTAGGTCTGCATGCCCCAAGGGCCTGGTTTTTGAAGGTCTCTGTTGGCGATCTGAAACGGAAGGGTCTTCCTAGATTTCTAGTTGCAGGGCTTGCTTGCAGTCCTACACCCTCAGATGCAGCCTTTCCGGATTTCCTGGGCTCAATCTATGGACATTCTCTTGCAAGCTCCCAACCCACTTCAGCTAGTCACG
>PVKS010024158.1:0-31413 GCA_004027875.1 Aplodontia rufa | reverse complement strand
ATATGGATAAAAGTTTTGGAGATAACCTAATTGAAGTTTGTTTCCTAGTTTTATCACTAGCACTGTGATCTTCCTAACAACCCTAAATTTCCTTATCAATAAAATTCTGATAAGAACTGTTGGAGTGAAAGAGAAAATGTACAGGGCCTAACACCATAACCAGTACTTTGTAAAAGCATATGGATATTAGCTATGTTTATGATATGTCGTAGGAAAATGATAAGCAAGATCTCACTGATAAAAGTTTTTCAAATGACCGATTAAAGCCTTTTTTTATCAGACTTGACGAGCAAATCCTAACTAGTATTTCAGTAGATTGTACTTTGCTGTTTTTATATTTCTGTAGAAATTAAGAGGAGAAGTAATGTAGTACAAAAGGTTATATATTAGGAGAAAAATCTGCTGTGTTTTAGGTTTTTTAAGGCTAAGAGTATAATGATAAAAATAAAAAGTTTCTTGAAAATGTGAATCAATGATATTATATTATGGAAGATGTAAAACAGCATACACAAGCCAGGCATGCTAGTGCATGCCTATAATCCCAGCCCTCGGGAGGCTGAGGCAGGAGGATCACAAATTCAAGGGCAGCCTTAGCAATTTAGCAACTTAATGATAGCAATAAATAAAAATGATAAAAAGAACTGGGGATCATGTGCCCCTGGGTTTAAATCCTAGTAAAAATGAAAAAAAAAATAAAAAGGAAAAGAAAAAGGAAACAATAGAAATGAAGGAACACATGAAAACTGATATAGTGAGATGAGGATGATGAGTGAGGTTAAATAGTCATTTACTTCTCGGTAATTTTTTCTTAATTCTGAAGAAAATGGAATTTATCTTTTCTGTATTTTATAATTCCAATCCTTTATTATAACATTAGGAAAAATTTTGTGAATAACAAGCAAAAAACCATCCAGATGAGTCTTAAGAATGTTTAAAGGAATGACTGTGAAGTTCTATAAAGTTGTGATATTTATCATGGTCTTAAATGAGGGTAATCTCTGTAAGCAATGAAGCAAAACTAAGTAGAATGCATCCTTTGAAAAAATCATCCTGAAAATATCATGGATGTGTTTTGTTTCAAGAGCACACATGTGAATGACAACAAGACCACTGACGGTCCTTAGTACCTTTTTAAAAGGCTGAAACTGCACTTGAAGTCAGTTAGCCTGGGTTCAGTAAAGGTATCTACTTCACACATCTTTTAAAAATATTGTATTATAGATAAACCCTGAGAAGAATCAGTATCTGGTGCACAAACATCTGAGCAATGTTAGCTCCTATTAGAAACATGGCAAATATCCAGTCAGATACAATTTGGAACTGCAAAGTAGGTAACAACCCAGTCACTTATTTCAGTCTATGATGAAGCTCAAAGAAATTAAATGAATTACATATGTTGCATAAGAAAAGTAAGTTTGCATTTCGTATAAATAAAAATTTGCTCTGAAGATTATTTTATATATCAGTATTCTGTGGGCATGGTACCTTGTAGACATGGCTTAAATATGCATGTTGTAGTTGTACATTCATGTGAAATATACAGACTTATTTTGTAAAATTGAGTTCCATTTTATTCAACACTATGGATTTAATACTTAGGCAACAATAAATTAAATGACTGACTTGCAGTACAATTTTGTCCTTTACTTTTTGAGAAATGACGTGAGTCCATGATAAAATTAGGAAGCTAGTATTAAAATACATTATTGGCTTTTCCTTTCCAATAGAGTCCCTAGGAAGGAGTCTGCAAATCCTAAATATTAAAACTAGCAAGTTATATCTTCTGCCAGTACATTATATCATCAAATAGTATAAATGTCTGAACCTGCAGAAGATGTTTTGAGCTGTTTGAAAACAATGAGACACTACTAATAGAACTAATAATGCTGATGTGTTCTATTTCATATATTATCATAGTTTTATTATTTATTATTCTACAATATCTGATCCCTTCTATTTCAACCTTCATGTTTACCAAAACATGTAAAAGCACTTTCTTGTGCAACTATGGACATGTGCATCTACATAGTCATAGAATTTATTTGAATTTAGCTTGCATGGTTTCAGGGTCAGGAGATAGAAAGCTGTTAACTGAAGAGATAGCACTAATGTGCTGGAAAACATGGTCAGCACACATCTAGCTTCACGGCAGTTCTAAACTTGTATTACATGTCATCTTCAAATTGTTAAGCCTTTTTTACTCAATAATCAATATTCCATCCAGCAGAACAATAAAAGATGAAATTATTATGGTTATAATTAAGGTGTACTTATCAGTCCCAAGAAGAACGAAAAAGTTACTGGAGAGGTGATATGATTTAATGAAAAGGACACTGAATAAGCAACTAAGTCTCCCAAATGAGATGTTGAATGTGAAAAGCCTTTGAAAGCGAGTTAAGTATTATACAAACTCAGTCTTAACATTAAAAACCTAAAATTTTCATTTCTTGTAGATGTCCTGGGTTCCAGGGTTATCCATCAAAACAACGTTAAAAACTGTTCAATAAAAACAGTGATATATGGTGCCATGGGAAATACTAAGAACCATATTTTAACCTCAGATTTGGAATTTATTGCTTTAGTGATCTTAAAGGTTGAACTTTACCATCTTTTCTGCACACAATCTTTTAACTTTGTTTTTATACAGTGGTATTCTGCCGGTGTTCTTGTCTTTTTCCTTTAGGAAATGTTCCACAGGAACAGCATTATTAAAACCAGACATGCTCCAGGAGATTCATCAGACACATCGGCAAACCTTGATTCAATCTCAGTAGAGTAACTGCAAAGTAACTGTCCCAAAGTTATCACATTTTTGGATGTCTCAATAAATCTGATTTTGATAACATGAAAAATTTTGATAACATGGAAAATTTCCTTCATAGAGCCTAAAGAAAAAGGAGCAGACTAAATTTGCAAAATTACACAGAAATTTCCAAGGGTCACTGAAAACCTTAAAATAATTCAAAATTTTTTTCTCTCTTTCTCCTGTCACCCTAGCCTCTCTTTGATGACACTTGAATGTGTTTGAAGGAACTATGTTTTACAATTGACTTAGCAATGCGATCATATTTTTGTATTTATTTAGTACCCTTTACAAGTGAAGTTCAGGAATCTCCACACACACAAAAAAAATGATCTTATTAATCATTTTTAGAACTCATGTGAAAAGCAAGGGAAATTTTTTATTGCTCCTTTTATTAAATGAGAAAAATAAAAAAGGGTTTAAGTGAGCTGCAGTTGTATCAGTAGGAGAGCCAGATATACAACCAAAGTTTTGTTACTTTTTTCCTTTTATTTTATTCCAATAATAGTTTTTAGTTCTTTTACCTTTCTTTATTGATTAAAAGAGGTTATCCTTCACTCCCTAAGTAGAACATGAGCCCCTGGAAAATAGGACATTCAAAATAATTTTTAAATTACATTTCTAGCCCCTACGGTAATTAGTACAGGAAGCAATTAATAAATATTCATTAAATTGAGCTAAATTAAGCCCTCTTTTGTTTCTCATTTAAAAACTGACATGCATATGTATTTTGTAACTCAAATATTGCAAAGGGATGCATAGTGAAAAGTAGGTCTCTCTGTCACTCAGATATATATTCCCTGACCCTAAGGCAAATGTCTATAACTTTTTCTCATCATACGTTTTTTTCCAGGCACTTTTATGCATATTAATATGTATATGTGTCTTTTTCTTTTATTTTTTTTATCAATTGGGAGCAAAGAAAATACACTGTACTACTTTTTTAAACAATAATGCTAATTGGCTAATCCCTTAAAATTCTTCATTTGAAAATCATTTCTAATTTACCATAAAGCAATAAAAATAGAATAGTATAAAGAACATCCATATGTACTTAATCTAGATTCAGAATCAGTGTTTATTAACATTTTACCCTCTTGTTTTATCATTTCTTTAATCTCTCCCTGACTCATCTTCTCCTGACTCATTTGAGAAGTTTTGCATATTGTAACCTTTTACTTCCAAATATTTTGATTTTTGTTTCCTAAGAATAGTGCTTTTCTCTTCCATAACCACGGTAAAATTCTCTACTTCAGAAATTAAATATTGATAAAACACTTGAAAATAAAGTAATGCATGTCTACATTCCTACTTTGCCCACTGACCAAAAAATATTCTTTAGAGAAATTTTGTCCCTCTAGCATAGAAGTAAGTCTGGGATCAGGTGTTGAATTTATTTTCTGTATCTTAGCCTCCCTTAACCTGAATCATATCAGAAGCATTCTGTGATGTCACTGATCACTTTCTCATTCTTTATATTATATTTTTGAAGAATACACTCTACCATGTTCCCTTTTAATATAATATTCCTCATTTGAGGGTTTGTCTGATATTCTTTATGATGCATTCCAAGCAAAAATATATGTAGGTGATTTTGTTCTTGGGGAACCAATTGGCCACAGAGTATTTACCTGGCAATTACTGATGACACTAATTTTAAAAATGAAAATAATAATTGCCTGATTTTCCACTATGAGACATTTTCTTTTCCCTTGCATCTAATAAATCGTCCCTAGCAGTCATATTACAAAGTATACATGTCCTGCTCCTCGTCAAATATTTCCTCCTGGATTTTGCTTCTTTAGTAATTCTTGTCTGAGCCAATGCTCACTGTTATAGAAACAAAATTTCTATAAAATGAAAAATTTCTAATTCCCACTGTATCTCTACCTTTGCTCATTGGTTCTCTGAAATTTAATGTACAAAAGGACCATCTCTCATCTCCCATTTATCTTTTTACTGTTGATATGGTCTCACGTATTGCTACTTTGTCCAAAAGCTTATAATTCATTATTGCATTCAGCAATCTTGGTTCTGACAATTTCCAAGATGGGGCCAGGTGCCCATTTTTGAAAGTACAGAAGGGCTCGGCTTAAGGGCAGAGCTCTCCTGCCTCAGGGAAAAAGTCAGCAGGAGTCAGCCAAGATTGCTGCAGTGGCCATTGATCTGGGGCTGGCCTCAGCCCCCTACATGTTTCTCTATGTAGGAAAGCACTTCATAAAGTGCCACCTAAGTGCCATGTAAATCTGCTGCAGTGCTGACTGCAGGTGGTTAGCCACATGTCACTGCAGCCTCTGCTGACAACACTGCAGTCTTTACCTTCAGCCAGACAGGCACTTTGGGTTGGTCTGTCTATCAAGCCTGACCCTGGCCTGAACCTGTTTTTCCACACCAGCTTTCACATCATCTGAGACTTGGGAAGGAGAGCGGATTGAGGAAACCACTCCTATTTACCTTGTGCAGCCTCTCAATGAATCACAAGTTGTCCCCACTCTGACTCCAACCCCTATTTTTCCTATTAAATCAAATTGCCCAGATTTCTCCCTTTCACTGGCTCTCCCAGTCTGCTGAAACTTTAGGAAAAATAATCTATTTGGAGTTAGATTTGAATTCTCCCCTAGCAACCTAGCATCAATAGGCCAACATTATGGTTTGGATGTTAAATGTCCCCCAAATGTCTATGTGTCACTAGCCAGTGGCATTTTGGGAAGATGGTGTAACTTCTAGGAAGTAAGGCATACTTGAAGCATGCTCTTGATGTGATTTTTGCACACTGGCCTCTCTCTCTCTTTCTTTCTTTCTCTCTCTCTCCTTTCCAGCTGCCATGAGGTAAGCAGCTTTACTCAAGTATATAGTCTTCACCATGTTTTATCTCCCAACAAGTCCCCAAGCAACAAAGTTACAAACGTAACTGACCATGTACTGAAAACAGAAGCAAAAATACAAACCAAAACAAAAAAAAAAAACCTTTCCCCCTTTTTTGTTCATTTTCTCAGGCATTTTGTCTCAGCAATAAAAAGCTGAAAAAACAGCAAAGTTCCCTTTCTGGCTATAAACAGATGACCAAGCAAGGTTGATCACAGAAATGTACATACTCAGTCCAATTCCAGAGTACAGTGAATAAATATTTCCAATTGTGGGAGACTATAAGACAAGCATGAACGGACAGACGGTCCTTAGTTTTAGCTTTCAGATTGAAGGCTGGAATAGCAAACACAGATATTGTTTCTGTTTCAGTCAGTTTTGCACTTGTGTCTACGTCATTCCTCTTATTTTAGTGATGGAGAGGAGCTCTGATGGTCCTCTTAGACATAAGAATCGTTCTGGGACCTTACACTACTATCTTTTTTTGCTATTCTATTTAATTTACACATGTTGTGACTTGCAGTTATACCCTCGAGTTTCTGGTTTTTTGGACACATTGACTTTGGACTAGAAGTTTCAAGAGATTTTATCAATTTGGCATCATTGTGTAAGGAAGTACATTACAACAAAATAATAAGAGTTTTGTGGTGTATAGAAAGGATAAAAGTGTGGGAAATATGGGGACAGGTGCTGCTGAAAAACTAACTGTTCCATGCAAGCTTATCTTTATATAATGGCATGTGTAAAAGTCAGTCACCCACACTCTCCACTTATAGTCATACTACCTGTCTTAAGGGCTTAGCTGGCCTCTTGGTGCTTTAAGCAATACAGACAAAAAGGAACAGATTTTCATCATTTACAGAAGCCAGAAACAGGAGGCCCCTCTGAAATTTTGCGTTATTTAATAGACCAACAGCCATAGAGGCCCCCTGTGACATTATCAGCAGTGTCACCATCTTGATGATGGGTGGAAAGTAAGAGATCCTAACCGAAAATGCACTCTTTCCAAATTACCTACACAATGTCAAATACTACAATGCAGGTTAAAAACCTACAAGACAAGGGCTACCATTTTTCTTTGTTGAACTCATAGGTCCCCACTATTATTTTCCCTTAGTTACTGATACATTTTTCTCAATCAAAATGAGCTCCTCCGGGGTTTGCTCTACCACTTGCAAGTTCAAAAAGATTTACAGCATCCAAGAAATGGTTTGACAGTTGCAGCTGATGGTCACTTAGATGTTTCTGAGAATATCTTGTAATTGTTCTCTGTGGTAGACACGCACTAAGGGGACATCCATGGAATCATATCCTTTTCTCATTCCCTATCCTTGACTTTGGGCAGAACCTGTGACTTAGTTATAGTCCATAGAATATGTAAAAAGTTGTGGGAAATCACTCCTATGTTTCTGTTATGATATACAAGTCTCCATTTTGGTTAACCCGAACAAGAGTGTGGTTTATTTGCTTTAAAAAATAAGTTGCCATGTTAGGAGAGGGACCATGAGAACACCTCCTGGCAAGGAACTACGGCAGCATGCAGATGCTGAGAGCTTCCTTCAGCTGACAGTCATTAAGGAAACAGGGACCTCAGTTCTACAACCACAAGGAATGCAACTCTGCCAACAACTACCTAAGTCTGAAAGAGAATCCAGACTCCAGAGAGGAACACAGACTAGTAAACAATTTTATTGCAGCCTTTTGAGACCCTGAGTCAAAAACTTGCCAGAGTTATGCGTTGCTGACCCACTGAAACTGAGATTATCATTGTCTATTATTTTAAGCATCTATGCTTGTAGTAATTCGTTACATAGCAATAGAAATGTAACACATTCTCCATGCAATGAGAAGAATCTAGGAAAAGAAAAGAATGGCCATTATCCAAACTCTTCTTGTGACTTTGGTCCATCCCTTCAGAGTCTTTGTAGCCTTTGAGGCCTCAACCTGGTTCCAGCAGGTGATGCTGCTAGTGGAGTTACCATTTTTTCACAAATTGAAGTGAATTAAGATAAAATAAATGTAAGAGATGGACTTATGGAAACTCAGAATAGTATTTTCTTACATAAGGCATTCTGTTAAGATTTGGATCTGAAAAGTACTCCTAAAGCTCAGGGATTGAAAACATAGTCCCCAGTACAGTAAGGTTTTAAAGTGAGGTTTATAGGCAGTGATTGGATCCTGAGGGCTCTGACTTCATCGTCAGATTAGTCCATCAAATGAATTAATCTATTTGATGGATTAATCCATTAATAGCTGGATGGGCTACTGGGAGGTGGATGTAGCTGGAGGAAGTAGGTCACTGGAGAATAAATACTCTAGAGGGGTTTATCTTCTCCCTGATCCTTCCTCTTCCCTTTGTTTTCCAGCTTTTCTGAGCTGATCAGCCTTTCTCTGCCAAGCCTTTTGGCCATAACATTTCTGCCTGTGCTTTGGTGGACTATGAACTGAATCATCTGAAACTGTGAGCCAAAATTAATCTTTCCTTTTCTAAGTTGTTCTTGTCAGGTATTTTGTTCACAACAACCAAAAGCTGAGTAGCATGTTTGCCTATATGTGATCAAGCAGGGTACAAATACTGTACTTTCTAGAACACTTTTGTTTGTTTAGATGGTGCTGGACTATCATTTATTGATGAGTCTCCAGGAAATTTACACCAGGTAGTTGTGGCAAGATGGTGATGGCCATGCCAGCATGGGGTTGTGCAAGATACTCTCAAGATGAAAGCTTTTCCTACCAACATCCCTGGGGCAGGAAGGAGAAAGGGATTAGTAAAAGGGTGGGTTTTACTGGAACTTTATTAAAAGAATTTCATTTTTCACCCTAGACTTTATAATTCTGGTTAAAGAATTACCACCCTCTAAATTAAGCTAGAAGAGAGAAATCCTTCCAGATTATGGCTCCCTGCAGGAATGTAAGTCTAGGGTCACTCACCATCTATTCATTTAATTAATATTTACGGAGTTTCTACTCCATGCTAACATTGCTGATACAGCAGTGGGTATAATTAATAAAATCCCAAAATACATGGAGCTTAGAGTATAGTCAGAAACAGTCAATTAAAACTCATGTTAGAAGGCTGGAGCAGTAGCTCAGAGGTTATGGCTCTTGTCTGGCATGCATGAGGACATGGGTTTGAACCCTAACACCATGTACACAACAGTGTCAGAGCAATGAAAGCAACATGAAAAACTAAATAAAGTTGATTTTCTCTTTCTTTATCTCTCAGTGTCCCTCTCTCTCTCTTAAAAAATACATGATAAGGAAGTGTGAGCACTTTCTGAGCACAAAAGGTAGACACTTCATCCTTCTAAGAAGTTCTTGGAAGGAAACTCAGATACCACCAGAAAAGATATGTGAAGTCAAAGTAAATTATGAGGGATGGGAAGATATTGACATAGCAGAGAGAATTCCAGAAAAAAGGAACATATATCAACATAATTGTAAGGCACAAGCACTTCCTGAGTATATGCTGTGTTGGTAGACTGTTAAGGGTATGGTATATTTTACCTCTTTGATCTTGCCTGCATCCTTCTGATGAGAAAGCTGATGAATAGAAAAGTTGATATTGTTGCCAATGGTCATTATTACTACTTAAATAGTAAAATCAGGAATTAATACCTAGCCAACTGACTCTAAAACCCATATTCTTAGACCCCACTAGAATGCCTCAGTCTACAAATCAAATAAACCAAATTGTGGGGTTTCAAATCAGTCCCCTCTCTTTTACTAATGCATCTATTAACTCAATCTATAGGTGCAAATCCATACCATGTTCTGGAATTCCTCTGACATCAGAATCTTTGTCTAGTCCATGGGTCTTTGCTAATATCTGGACCTCAGTTACCTGGTCCCTGAATAGCATCCCAGTTTTCTAGATTAAGTTTCTCTCTCCCCAGACTGCCTGGATATGAGTCTTACTACTGATTTCAGTCTCCTTGCCTAGATCCCTCTTTTAAGAACTCAGATTTCAAATGCCAGGCTTGGCCTTTGCTTTTGGACTTTTTCATGTCTTGGCCCTGTAGGTATTGCTCTCTCTCCCTCTTTCAGTGCTGGGGATTAAACCAAGGTCTTCATGCAGGCCAGTCAAGCTCTCTACCACTGAGCCGCATCCCCAAAGCCCCTTGGGTATTTTCAAATTGCTTTTTCCCATTTAATACCTCTATCTGCTATCTGAGGTCTAGTCATTCTCATCCAGCCTGACTATAAAACACTGCTGAGAAAACATCTTTGTCAAATGGAGATGGCCATGATTTTTCCTGGGCATAGCACTGTGGCTCTCTCTTCTAATTTCAAAACCTCTTTGTAACCTCACTTTCTCTGAATACATGATGTGCCCTAATCATTCTTCTATTTCAGCTGCTATGGTTAGTATCAAATCCTGTTATTTTGTTTTTCAGAGTACTTTGGAAATAAGGGAGATATAATTTCTCTCTTGTCTAGATGGTTCAAAGATGTAGTGCCCATCCCTGAAACAAGAACAATATAACCAGTGTTTACATAGTTATCTTGTATAAATCAGAAATATTTTAAAAACATTTCTATAATCATCATAAAGCTGTGAGAATAAATATCTCAACATACTCAACATATAGTAAACTTTTATAATATAATCCTCCATCACTACATGTAGATCTTTGCATATGTAAAGATAAACAGATAATTTTTATATCTGCATGTATTTCTTTAATTTCAGTTAATTTCTCTAATCTCAGAAGTTATGGGAAGTATTCTGTTTATCAGGCCACAGTCATTTCTGGTACATCATTGCATTTTAGAATGGTCTGTGACCTTCCGGAGTGTTCAAGCCTTAATGTCAGGAGGTTCATTTGTTTATCTGCTTATAAAGACAAAAATTAATTATCATCTCTAAATGTGCAGATAAGTAGATTTGGATGGTACTGAAACAGAACGGTTTTCTTCATAATAAAGTAACTACTGTGTAAATATCTCCCACAATTTGGAATATAATCTATATTTGGGTATATAATGTTATTCTTCTCCTTACTATGATGAAGTTCTTAAACATAACTAGGTCTTTGATTTTTAAAAAGCTTTATCATCTATTTGTGTTTTGTAAGTTATAAAGACCAATCAATAAAATTACATGTTATGTTTTCACATATTTCACCACCAAATAAAGTTTTTCCACTTCTGGAGGAGCCATTATCTGACAGTTCTGTCCAGCAGGTCTTTATTCCTTTTCATTTCTAAATTGCTTGAGCATGACTTCAATTCCCAACTATCAATTTCCTGCTGAACTCCTTGCTGTCTAGCATCTCAAACTACTTTCTTTAAGGCCAACAGTGACCTTCCCTTCAATTTAAAGTGAAATTTTCTTTGTTCCTATATTTTGAGTCTTTCTGCTGCCTTTCATATGATTGGCTACCACATTCTTAATTTTAATCTTCAGTGTTGGTAGCTTCACTTCTGCCCTGGTATAGGTTTTTATAATTTACACACACTCAGGTTTTATGCTTTGTCTTCACATCCTCATATTCTCCAGCTATGTGTCTCCCAAAGTAACACTATTATATTTTTAAGTTTGTAAATAGTTGTTGATAGTATTTTTATTATTCTGCATAGAAATCAAGTGTGCTACCATTGGTCTTACTTAAATCCCCATGAAATACAATTGGCTATGTAGCTATACACGTACTGGATAAAGATAAAATTACCTGTAGTCTCAGAGAAAGCTGCTGAGACAGTAAACTAATTTCCCTTTCTGTGATTAGCATTCACTAGCATCTCAATGCTTTATTTTTCCCCGGTGCAAATACACTTTTTTCGGAGTCTGGTTGCCCACACTCTTGATTCACACACCTACATCTGTTTAGCTGATCTCCTTACCCTATATGTTACTCAAGAGGGAGGGCTAGGGTTCAACAGTGGTTTAAATTGGAGCTTAACAGTACTTTCATGAAGATTACAGTCTAGTAAAGATAATTATCATTAATGAGTTAATCAAACACTTCCAACTGAAACTTTTGGAAGTGTTAACTAGTGTTTTAAGAGCTTATGTTTGGGAGATTCGACAGTGTCAGGAAAGTTGAAGATAATTTCCTTAACGGATTTTTTCTTTGCCTTCTCATGTATTTTTTACTTCCTAACATATTTTCACTTTCCTTGGCACTTCTTTAACTGAGATCTGAAGGATGACTTGGAGCAAAGTATGTGAAAAAACAGTTCGGAGGAACCTGCTAACCAGAGTTAATGATGTATAAGCCCAGCAGTGGTTGAGTGGAAAACGGACAGAAGGATATAAGGAGACTGTGGATGATGCTTGAACATACAGAGCAACAGATTGGGTCTTGTAAACCACATCAGGTTTGCCATAATAGGGGCTGGAGCGGTGCCTCAGCAATTATGGTGCTATCCTGGCATGTGGAAAGATGTGGATTTGAATCCCAGCACCACTTACACAGTGAAGTGTTGGAGCAAAAATAAATACATAAATAAATAAATAAAACTGATTCTCTCTTTTTCTCTCTTGCTGTCCCTCTCGCTCTTAAAGAGAGAGAAAGAGAGTCAATGGAGGAGGAGGTAAAGGAGTCTCAAGGTTTAGTGTTCCAGATACTATCTACATAGGGGATTAAATAATTTCTCACCCTCAACATAATCTTTTCATTTGTGACTTAAAGGTCTAATAGTTTCGATTTAGTACTCTCTCATTTTGAGTTATTTGTTTGTTCTTCCTCCTCTTCACAACTTCTAAATAAGAGACTTCCTTAAAGCTTCATTTCTAGTTGATAGATTTCAACCACTTAGGCACATTAACAATTTGTATGCAATACCTAACAGATATATCATATCTGTTCCTTAAAGGACAGCTCAAACATAGCATGGTCATAATTCATGAAGAGACGCAACCTAGTTTCTTCCTTTCTTCCTCTGTTCCCTTTCCTTCCCTTCCTCAGGCAGACACGCATATAACAAACATCTGCTAAACCATTTTCTAGGCTATTTTTCAAAGAAGAATTAGGGAGAAATTTGATAGTACTAGAATAAAATATTCATTATGATTAGAGACTTGTTATGGTTTGGATGAGGTGTCCCCCAAATGCTCCCATTAATGCAACAACATTCAGAAGTAAAATGATGAGATTATCAGAGTTGTAATCTAATCTGTCAATCCAAGTTTAAATGGGTTAACTGGGTGGTAACTCTAAGCAGGTGGGGTATGGATAGAGGTCAGTCACTTGGGCATTGCCTGGAAGGGTACATCTTCCCTAAGTCCCCAGACACTCTCTGCTTCCTGACCCTGCTGGAGCCCAGCGTTTTTCCTCCGCTGGATCCTTGCCCCATGATGTGCTGCTCAACTTGGGCCCAGAGCAGTGGAGTCAGTGGTCTGTGAACTTAGACCTCTGAAACAGTGAGCTCCAAATTCACTTTACCTCCTCTAACTTGTTCTTGTCAGGTTTTATGGTAACAAGAATACAAATGCTGACTAAAAAAGTAAAAGACCTTTCTGGTATACTTTTTTTTTCACTTGTCCTAATAGTTTTGCCCTCCTGAATTTCCACCGTGCTAATGCTTTACAGTTCATCCCACTTCCTGACCTCAGAACTCTCCTAAAGTTATTACTTCCAGCCCTTCCTGCAATATGGCTCTGACCAAAACCAAAGGTCTAGGCAAACAGTTCCCCCAGAAATAGATGGGCAACTATCTTGCCTTTCCTAGCGTGACCTGTTCTAAAGTCATTTGTGACTGTGAAAATATCCATTTTTTCCCTCCCTGGTCCTAGGGATTGAACAGAGGGCCTTTTGCACATTAGGCAAGTGCTCTACTACTGAGCTACATTTCCAGTCCAACACCCATTTTCTTTTTACAACATAACCACTTCCCATTTATATCCCCACCACATAACAGAGTGCTTATAATATTGCAAGTGTGAGAGGCTATAGACAAATCCTAATTCTTTTGACCCCATTGGATGCCATTTCTTTCTCTGTATTAGAAGTTCACAATCATGGTGTAAGCAAACCGAGAATAAAATCGGGAGGGGGGAGCCTTATGAGACAGCTGTGAAACTAGTTAGCATTATTCTCAACTCTAACAGGCTACTGTAATTTGTGTTTATTATAAGTTATTGTTATCTAAGAAAATCTTATACCAAAAGGCAATGATATAATGCTTCTTTTTTAAAAAGAATTATATAATAAATAGTTTTTAAATGGCATTATCAAAGTAATTTTTAAAATAAATAAATGAATTTAGTAATTCACTAAGGAAGGGAATTCATTTCCCTGACTCTTCTTGCTGACCCCAATATTCCAACATTTTGTCATTTAGGATTACATAGTTTCTATCCCTGACCAATGTCTGCTCAGTCACCAATGGTGAATTAATACTGATTTCATGAACTCTTCCAAAGTCTTGTTGCAAGTACTTTGCTAAGAACACAGTGGAAGAGCTCTTCCACAAACTTTGCGTTGATCTCCAGACCATGAGCCCCTTGAAACAAGCAGTGTTCTTTGCTCCTGCTTGAATGCCATAGGTGCTTAACAACAGTGCATCTATTCCTTACATAATCTGTGGATAGGATCGGAGCCCTTAGAAGTATAGAAAAAATAACCTGATAGAGAATGTGTGTGTCCTTTTATGTTTCACACTTTAATTAGCACTTTCATTCTAAAGCGTACAAAATAGGGAAAAATAATTATTTTATCCTTTTATGTTTGTATCTCTCCTGATATAAAGTTGGGCCTATAGTAGATGCTCCATTCAAACAAAACAAAGCAAACAAGCAAACCACACACACACGCGCACACACACACACACACACACACACACACTGATTTTTAAAAATACACTGTTATTTTGATTTTAAAAATATGTTAAGGAAACATGATACCATAAGTGAAAAAGAAATTTAGCTCAGTTCCATCACTACTTGTTTTAGATAGCCTTTTCACTGCCATGACCAAAAGACCTGACAAGAACAATAATAGAGTAGGAAAATTTTATATGGTTTCAGAGATCTTACTTCATAGATGGCCAACTCCATTGCTCTGGACCTCAGATGAGATAGAATAGTGTCAGAGGGTGTGGGAAAGCAAAGCAGTTCAGTATATGGCAATCAGAAAGCAGAGAAAGTGCCACTTCCTAAGGTCAAAATATAAACACCAAAGGTACACCCTCAGTGACCTACCTCCTGCAGCCACAACCTACCTGGCTACAGTACTGCACAGTTAATGCATCAATTTATTAATGCACTGGTTAGGCTAATGTTTGCACAGTCATAATTGTTTCACTCTAAACTTTCTTGCATCATCTCACACAAGAGCTTTTGGAAGACAATGATGTCTAAATCATAACACTAGCTCATCATTCACACGAGTTGGTGGAAAGCAGGGAAAATGATAATTTCTACATATATCAGACAAACAAAACCTTTTATAATTACAGGGAACAAGCTGTTGCTAATTTTTCAAAAGTAATAGAATAAAAGTTAAAAGTAATAGGGTAAAATTGGGAGAAAGGTCAAGGACCTATAAATGTTTCCATTTCTGTTACAAATTTGTATTTGTAAGTGAAGATGATTCCCTATGCCATACCAGTTTATAATTGGGGGGAAAACACATCTAATGTGACTTAATCCATTTTTAAACAAATGTAAAAATACTTCACTTAAGAAGTAAAGATGTCACTTACAAAGTGTAATCTAAGTCATATTGGAAATCTTATGTAATTATAATAAACCTATGCCAACATCTTCTGAAATCAGCAATTTCAGAGTTTTAGCATACCAGAGCTTTCATGTTGGTAAATAACAGTGTTTGATGAGAACCATGGATTAATTAAAAGACAAACACACATGCGTGCATGAGCGAACGTGCACGTGTGCACACACATCAAAGGCAATGAAAATACTAAAAAGAGGTAATAGAAATTGAGCATTTACTATACACCAGACTTTGTTCTCAGTATTCTTAAGTTTAGTTCACAAAATATTCACAACATCCCTAAGGAAAGTACGTTTATTCTCTCCTCTTTTACATAAAGTTCCAAAGGCCAGAAAGGGGTGGGACAAGAAATTATATTCACATAGCCTGGTGCCAAAAAACATATTCTCACCAGAGGGCATATACACAAACAAACAAAAAAGTGTCTTTGAAAACATCTGCTCGCTTCTTGCTCTACTGAGCAGAATTGTTTGCTAACCAGATCCTATTTCTTCAGTAGTTCAAAATGGGGAAAGTTTTTGGACCTTAACTTCATACCATGCTTCTCTGTCAATCACAGCAGACTTATTTTAACTCGGCTCCCATCTAATTGTTTTGTCATACTCCTATGTACACTTTGTTTCATAAAAGTGTGTTTTCCACCTTCATGTGATTGCTATGGTGTTTGGCTGAGAGTCTTAGGCATGCACTGGCACATGATAGAGCCACTTTTGTGTAAAAGAACAATCTTTTTTATAATGCTCAGTTCCTTGATTCTGAAGCCTATATCACAGCAAAAACAAGCAATTATCTGATTTCAGCAGAAT
Organism: Aplodontia rufa; assembly: GCA_004027875.1. Classification (NCBI taxonomy): domain Eukaryota; kingdom Metazoa; phylum Chordata; class Mammalia; order Rodentia; family Aplodontiidae; genus Aplodontia; species Aplodontia rufa. The sequence goes on along the minus strand of PVKS010024158.1, from coordinate 15,256 downwards.
TTAGCGTTAAAACACTCTGAGCTCAATTTATATTTTCTTTATCACAGACATTATCAGAATTAATTTGGGGACATAATCATGTAAAAATAACTAAATCCAAAGCTCAGTGCCTTCTGAAACTTCTTGGCAAAGTACCCAATGTTTAATACCTTTGGATTATATTTTCATTTTTTGCAATTCTAATGTGGGCAAGTTTATCCGTCTCTGACACTGGAAAGAGTGAAAAAGTTTTATAATTTATTAACCTCTGAAAAGGGCACCTTATGAGGTCAAAGCTTCTGGGGCTGAGATGGAAAGCAGATAAAAAGATCATATTCATACACTTAATCACTGAATTTCAATTTTATTCCTTTATTCTTCACATTTCATATGGATATTACTAAAAGGACCAATTTTAGTCTATACTTTTTATTAGTATGCAATATGAGAAGAGTCAAATATTTTGTGCTAAATCAAGTGTGTGCAGATAACTAAATTGCTTCACAATTTATATGTTGTCATTAGATCGACTCTTCAGTGGCTAATTAAATGATACCATCTAAAAATGGTTTATCTTCAAATGATAGGCTCTACTTACAGATTGATTTTCTCTGAAGAATTTATATTCTTTATATAACTTTATTTTCTCTTAACTAAGCGTCTACAAACAAATTTTATAGATATTAAATATTACTTTTAGATCAATTACTCTAGACTTAGTATTAATATAAACTTCAGTATTAAAAAAATTGGATGTTAGACTTCATATTGCCTCATATTTGCTTATTCAAACACAAACTACTACCACTTGGAAAATAATAACTTTTAAAAAAAAACAACAGATAAAATTCCCTATTTTTAGTAGTAGACCTAACCAAGGCAAACAATTGTAAACTCAATGCCTTATTACCACTGAGGACTTTATAAAATACAAGATAAATACCAAACTAGATTGTTTGCATATACACTATAAATACAGGACAATTTTTTTTCTAAAAATGCTTGATATTGGTTTTGGAATTCACTGAAAATTATTTTACTTTTATAATGCTAAGTAATCACATTTAGAATCAAGCAAGCTATAATATATAGACTTTTTACAAAATTCAAGGAAAAACATTAATAAAACGACTTTAAACTAGAACATGCCTAGTATCTTAAAGACATACAGAACACAAAATATGCAAGTTTATCATTCAATTCATATTTCTCATCTCCTAGAACATTCTTGGTTTTATTTGGACGTACCTTAAATTGTGTATTTGTTTGTAACTTAAAGATGAAAGCTTGTCAGAAAGAAGAAAATACAGCACACACAGGGCAGGATCTTTCACATTGTTAACTAGAAATGCCACACAGCTAGAAGAGCATCTGGCACAAAGTAGATGAACAAAAATATCAATACCTGATTTGATAGACAAATATAAGGATAGAGAGTGACTGATTGATGGATGGATGACACTCAAATTTGTAAACCAGTTTGAATCTCAACTTCTCCATTATCGGTTTAGTGAGTGGATGATCCTCAAGATCAGTCACTAAACCAGTTATGAATAGTTAGCTTCTATATCTTTACCTGCATAATATCACTTACTTTATCAGAGACCAAATGCTTAAAAATGAATAATGCTGGCCATAATATTTATTTTAAACTTTAAAATCTTATATTTAGACATACAAAATGTGGACCTAAATATTCACCCATTCCATATTAGTACAAGCTCAAACTGTCCATAACAACATGACAGTTACTATATTTTTTTAAGTCAAGTAAAAAGTTGGCTGAGAAGCCCAGAATTTCACACTGTCAAGATGAGCACAGAATTCATAACACATTCAAGTGCTTGAATGTATTATGAGAATGTATTGAGAACCTAGAAAACTAAATAATATCATTCATTCAATTATTACAGAAGTTAATGAAGGGGCTTAACTAAACTAAAGTCTAGGAAAGTATTAAGGCACACCAAAACATAAATATTATTTGGGAATAGTTAAGAACATAATTTGAGGACCAAGATTAAAAAAAAATTGTGTATTATTCACAGAATCTAGAGTATACAGAGAACTACAGACGTGGTAATAGGAATCTATATATTATTGTGTATTTTTTTCTATCTTTTTTTAAAAACCAACAAAACCAGACACTTCAAAACATTTACCTTGGTACACAACATACAAAGATCTAGATGAGATTACATAGGGAAGAAAAATTTTTAAAAATAAAAATGATAATAAAAATGATCTATCTCAGACAAAGGATACATGTTTGTGTTAGAAAGAAGGCAGGGAGTGCAGCAGAACATGTAGCATCATGTTTCTTTACCTGTGTCACCCTGCAGCAAGACTCCTTCCTAGTGTGGCAAACAGAGTCTCTATGATCCCATTCATATCCTTTCTCAAATAAATAAAATAAAAAGCAAAAACTTTTAGTCAATGCAATCCATTTGTCAGCTAGATGTCCATGTTGCACAATATGTTAAAAAAAAGAGAGAGCTAAGTAATTTAACACTAATTGCTGCCTAAGCCGTGCATTTGTGATTAGAGAGGCTAACATTGACAGAAGCACTGATAGATGCAAGAAAATAAAATTTAAATGTCTAGAGTGTTCATTGGCCAAGTAAGATTTTATTTGTTGTTGATGAAATGACATAAATAGTTTTTTTAGAGAATTAATTGTTAGGAAATGAATGCTTTCCCTTAGTCTAGTTTGATCACCTGTGAAAATGACAGTCAATATCAATTCTAATTTAAAGTACATAGGAAACTTCAGTTCCAAGTAGTGGATCATTATATTTTTTAGTTCACCTCATTAAAACTTCTTGATTCCTACTTTTAGGTATTAAAAGTCACAGACTAGACTCACACAAATTGCCTTAAAAAAATAAGCCCTGGATGTGTATTTGAATCTTTTGAGGTTTGGTTGATTTTATACTTTTTGAGCGAGACAAGCTTAGTTCTTTAAGATTCCATTAATATGCATTTGACATTTCCTATAAGCTCAGGTTTGTTCAGACCTGAATTGACTGCAAGAGACAAATCGAACAACAATAATGTCAAGAGCTGCCAAACAGGACTGGGCTGGTAGAAGATGCAGAAGTGTGACATAGCTGAGAAATCCCTGCTGCCTCAAAGTGCAACTGGAGCACCTCGAATCCTGATTTCTAATTATCAGAATTACTGGTTTGCAAAGGCAGGAATACTGTAGGTCAAAGGAAGACTGAAAATAAATCTGAAAAGTATGAGCAGATCAAAATGGGATGCACAAGTCATTATTCAAAAGTTTTATTGCTCTAGAAGGACAGGAGATGCCATTAAAATAAAAAGCATGTAAAATTAAGTAATACCTATTCACATTTTTCTACACCTTTATTTCACACAGAACTGCATTCAACTTTAAAATAAAATAGTCTGCTACTTTAAACCGTAAAAACTGGAAAACATTTGAGGACTTAAAAGTATTTTTGAATTCTTCTTGTGGTTGCATGTGAACATTCTCAGTCAAGTAAAAGCTTTTAGTGAATGTGATGCTTCATGATCCCTGTCAGATTCAATCACCAATATCCACAGCAGCTCAACAGCTGTAAATGTTATTTGTTCTGCTACAATGTAACAAGGATCCTCAGATGCAAATGTCACTATTGACAAATGCTTAAATCATGTAAAGCTTTATTTTCAGTATTTAAATATTCTATGATGCACAAAACAGTATTCTGCTATGCATTCGAAAGCAGGTAATGCAAAAAAATAATTTTCATATCTCTTCACACAAAGGAAAAAAATCCTACACTGTTCTTAAAAATTATTTGCCATTATCATCATCATGGTTAAAATGGTAAGTTTGAACACAAAGTTCTCCAAGTTCATTTCAGAAACTCCAGCTTTACAATCACTTTGTAAATTTTGCTTTTCCTATACAGTCACAACTTTGGAAAACTGTCCCAAAGAACTATCATTTAACAATTAGAAACTTTGACTCATTTTACATTTATAATAACACTTCTTGGTTGACCATTTATACTTCTACTCCTTACTAGTAATGACAAAATATAAATAAATGAATCAGGATAGTATACACATGCATATATATTTCAAAAACAACACACTCAAAATAGTGGTCCGATTGCACTTACTTTTCTTTTTGTAGGGAAAAGCTGAATTACCTGCCATTCATTCTCCACTGCAAATTAGCAGTGAGGTACACGTTAGCAAGCTTTTTCAGACTTGCTTTTCATAATGCTAAACACTGCTCTGATTAAAAGCTTACGAGACAGTAATCCTGCTCAGCCCTTAGACTATTTCCTCTGTTAGACACATCTACCTTTATTTCAAAAAAGAAGGTAAAAACGGAACAGGCTCTTACCAGAGACAGAGAAAACAATTCGTTCAGCTAGATCCAACAGCGCTGTGTGCAGCCTGGCAGCGTGAGTGATTCTTGGGTCTCACACAAAAGCAAGATAATTGGCTCTCAATGAAGAGATGTAAACATCCATCACATTGGCATTGGGGCTGAAACTGAACGCTACCTCAGCTGTTCTATGTACTCCCGACTGGAAGATGATGTCACAAACATCAACTGGGTGTACTCTCATTGGCTTCTGTTACCTGGAATCATATCTTAACCCTAAACTGTCAGCTGCAAATTGAAATGCTCATCTCTGACTGTAATTTCTGCTGAAAAAAGAGAGTGAAAGTCGTGCTGAGTTGCTGGAGCATCACAAACTGACAATATTTCCTCTTAAATGTGTTAGGACCTGTTTGCCTCATTAATTAATTAATTAGAATTTATAAATAACTGTATTCCTCAAATATGTTTATTAAATAATAGTACTTTTAAAAAGATATTTCACAGAATGAATATTAAAAGATCACAATAATCAGAATATCTGGAATTTAAAATTTCCTAATTACTTTTCATTGATTTAACAGTACCATCCCAGGAGATTTAAGAAAGTTGTTGAGAAAAATTACAACTTGGATAATTATACAATAGAGGTTTCAATCAATTTGATCAGAGCAGCCATCTATATTTTTAAATATTGGAATAAAAATACAAAAATGGTAACGTATTTTACTCTTTGAATATTAAACAGTATCTCCAAAGTTTTGTGTAATAAAGCTTAAAGTATGAGATATTAAAAGCATACTATTATTAAAATAATAATGTTAAATTTTGGTTTTTGCAAAGAGTAGTTTTTAAGTCACTGGCTCTGTACACAATCTCAGTTCAGTAATTGAAAGCTATTTTATGATATAGTGTGGTTCTCCTTGAACACAAGTGGGGAATAATTATCCATCTCTTACCTTCTATCTTGACAAAAGCCCAAGATTTCTCCCCAGGCTTAAATCCAGTGGGAGAGGAGGATAATGGGCTAAGCTGGTTGCAGCAGCTTGGTGCCAGAGGGACAAAACTACAATCACATTGAAATATACCCCAGCTTTCTACACCAAAAGGAGCTGTCAGCTGCATCACTGTGAGATACAAGAATTACCAGAGCTATTCAATGACCAAGCTCCTTCTAAATCCCGTGCAGCCATATCCCAGGGCAAGCCCTTTGAAAGCTGTGCAGCTTAGCATGCAAACAGCACTAGCACCTGAGAGAGAGTGAGAAAGTTCTCTTCATCCATCCCCACCTTAAGGGAAAGGAGAGTCAACCAGCAAGGCATTTCCAGCCAGGGCTTTCTGTTGGTTCACTTCCTCCTGAAAAATGGGTTCAGGGCAAATGCTTGTTATAATACTTTCACATTTCTAATGACAGTAAGTTTTTTTTTTCATAGATGGCTTAAATAGAGTACTAAAAGTTGGTAATAATGAAAAGAAACTTTCATATATCACATATTCAAAATTTTTCTCTCCAGTTCAGGTTTTTACGACTATCAGTTTATGTGACTACTCTTAATTGCAAGTTAGTGTGTGATATAGGAGTTCTAGATTGAGATTCAAAATATCCAACCTCCACCATCTACTCTCTGTAAGAAGTTTGAGACTTTAACATCTTTTGTATACAGAACGAAGATGACATTTTGTTACCTATAGCAAAAGTTGGTAATAAGTGCCAGATGAAGGAAGGCATGGAAACTCATTAAATAAAACAAAAAGAAATATAATTAATATTACCACTATTATGGAAAAGACCAAGTATGTTCATTTCAAGGCATTTGGAGGATCTAAAATGAGGAGTTAGTTCAGTGCCCTCTAAATATTATCTTAAAGTGTATTATCTCAAACTCTAAAAATTCCATCTAGGAAATAATGTTGCAAATTAGCTTGATTTGTAACAATGACATACTCAGCAACTTTTTTTAAGGTTGTTGCTCCTCCCAGAATTATTCAGAATTTAATCATATTAATCAAGGTGTAAGATCCTACACTGGAGAAAACTATTTGTCAAAATGTACTTTGGGCTTATATGACAGACACTGTTCATTTATTTCTGCCTAAAAACATGGGAGTTTAGATGGAAATGTGTATAGAAAAAGATTCATTGCCATGCAAAGTGACATAAAATTGAATTACAAATCAAAAAGATGAATTTGGACAATGGGAATGTCAACTGTATTTCTGGTAGATAAATGATAAAGCTAAGATATTATAATTTCTAAGAGGATATGTCCTGTAGACAAAAATTTATAAAATAAAATATGGTTCTCTATTCCATACTTTATATAAAATTTTAATGGTATAAATATTTAATACCAGAGATAGTAAAATTAGATTATATCCTGTTGCATGTAGAAAACATACTGATATATGTGCAAGCCAGTTAATTTTCTATAAATGTATATTCTGGCGATTCAAATGTACACGAATGGCAATTTTTCTTACTTTGTTTTGTACTTGCTCAGGTGTTATTGTGCTGTATACAGTGGTCTTTAAAAAATAAGGTACTGTGAGGACAGGAAGATACAGTACTCCTAGTGCTCCATTGGCATTTTGTATCAGTTGCCTATATTGTACACGAAATTCAATAATAAGTAATTATAATACAGAGCCCTGGATCTGTTATTAAAATATACAAATATTTTCTAAGAAAGTAGATTTCAATTGTTAAATATTAAACAAGATGCAGTCTTATCAATGAATTGGTAAAATTTTAACCAAATCCATATATTAAATATGAAAAAAATTCTCTATATGTAATCTGAAATGTTTAAAAACAGCGAAATTATTGGAACATGTTTTTATTCTTGGCAGACTGAATTGGGAAGAAGGAAAATGTACTAGAAATTCTCCATACTAATATTAATAATGATTGAATCTTCAGCCCATACCTTATTAAGACAATTTAAATTTCATCACTATTTCTTAGGATAGAATTTATATTTAATTATATAATTACATGTATACACTCAAGGAGCTTTTAGATAAAAATAGGATATAATGAATAAGACAAGAAAATCTGTTAATTACTTTTGGGTAGCATTTTATACATAAAAACAGTAAAATATATTTTCTTTTGATGGGTAATAGCAGTTAAAAATGAATGAAGAGTGAAAGTTATGAAGTTTTAGTTATCTTTTGGTGGTTTCTTTGGGAAAAGCAGAGACATTGAAGGTTAAGACCTTTCAGTAATTTATTACAGAATGTCCTTTTGAGAAGTCTAATGATACTTGAAAATCAGTCTGCACATGTATCTGAGTTAAAGCCAAAAATAAGATTGTGTGCATGTGATGTGAAACTGGATAATGTCATAAAATGCTTACTACTGTCATAAAAAATATTAAAAAATCCAACCTGATTGCATTTGTGAAAAAAGATCTAAAAGGCAGAAATGTCAATGCACTGAAGACTTGCAAAAAAAAAAAGCAAAGATGGTGTTTTTTCTTTAATATTCTTTTAAAAACATACACACAAAAGTATATGTTGGATTCTGAAAAATTTCTAATTTCATAAAAGGAAAATAAACATTACATGCTACACTTTATTTTACCAACTGTCTCACTATATATATTATGTTTTCCAACAGTTATCATTTGTGAGTTCCAAAGAATATACAATATTTTAATATTATAGCAGGTAAAGTTTTAAAATAGGGGAAAACTCCTATAGGAGTTCATATAGGCTGGATTTTGTTTTTATTTTTAGTAAATTTTTATCATTAAATGTTTTTTTCTGAGATGAAGAACATGGAATCTATAAAAATAATTTTGACAAATCAAGTAGATGTTTTATAGTTCAAATCAAATGCATACATCTAAATTTTATTACTATAGTTACATGCTATGTATTTCCCAGGAGTTAGAATCATTGCAGTATTTAATTGCCTGACAATTATTTCTGTTACATCAATTTTGTGGTTAAACTAATTATTTATATTATCAAAACAAATCATCACTAGAGGCTAATTAAACTGGAGAAACCATTCTCTAATATTTCCCAGTCTACATATTAATAAGGTTTAGGCTAACACTAACTTTAAAAGAAATGAACATGTCTTTCGGGTGATAATTTTACAGTCAGAACTGAGAAATTTAAAGGCGTTTTAAACTGTTATAAATGCTATTACCTACTCTGTCCTTAGCTATATAAGAGTGCAGGCTTTTGCTTAGCCTTGCAACATCAGTTGGCCCATTATCTAGTCATCCACAAGATGGCAGCTCTGTTTATTTGGCCACTAACATTATACTACTATATATTCTTTTCCTGCAATTTAATATCTAAAGTAAATAAGTAACTGATATGTATGAACCTCAGAATGAGGTAAATTTTCAGTCTAAGAAGAGTGAGTGGTAAAGGATAGGTTTCTAAGATAACCTATTGAAAAACAACAATTATTTAAATCATTTTAAAATGAAAGACTTCAAAACATTGTGGTGTTCTTTCTTTTTTTTTTTTTTTGCTAATATGATTCTCAAATGATTCATACCTTAATTTATTTCAGAAGTTAGTCTATCTATAAGAAATTTTAGTTTTCTTTCAAAAAGATATATTATATACATTTTATACATATATATATCTTTTAAAAATGCAAAGTTGGTATTCAAAGTAACCATATGTGCAACAATAACAACTCACTGTTACTGTAAGACAAATCTAAGAATCATTCTTCTCATCTACTAAATTCTATAACTTAATGTCTAAGAGTATCTTTTTATTGACCTCTCTTGAATTCTTTGTTTTATTCTTAGTCATCTTCTTTGTCACTTTTTCTTTATGTCTACTCTAAATCTGTTGTGTGGCAGCTTCAGTTTATTATCTTTATTTCTGTTTTGTGTGCAGATAAAATTTTGAAAACTCATAGTATTTTTAGGCCATATCACCTTTTATTCTCTGATATGAATAGTCCTAATATATTGAACTATTTTACGTGTCAGTAAATTTTACTCTAGAGAAAAAGAAAATAATTAAATAAAGGTGTAGAAAGGTTTCCCTTTTCTCTGTCAGAGAAATATGAATTCTTAGACATAGAATAAGGAGCTAATGCAATATTAGTGATTTCAGCACTAAATGTGGACTGAATTCAGAAATAAATGCGGAATGAAAGCATCAACTTTTCCTTGAAGATATCCCAATTTAATATACTCTAATTTATTTGATTAGGTTTCCTTCAAATGCCATGGTTAATTTTTAAGAGACCTAAAGATCAGTGGACATAGGGATTTGCCTTTTCCATGTCTCTGAACAAGTGTATTTTCTGTTTCTATACTGTTCCTTAACTAAGGAAACTTTACTTGCTTTTCTATAAATATATTTTGATTTGTCTTTGATACAAATTTTATAAGTTCACAGGTGATTTTTTTCACCTCAATTTCCTTGCATTTTGAGATATGTTATTTAAATTAGACCACATCAAAGCCTACTACTTCCATCTTGACAACTAAAGTAAAACATTGGTCTCATGGAAATGTGGAATTAAATTTTTATCTCAGTGATGAACACTGTACAGAACTAAAAAGAAAAGGGGTTGTTCTCGTAACCCTCCTGTTCTTAAAATATTGTCTGAGATATGTGGAGGTTTACCTACAAAAGACAATCAGAGACCAATTGAAATAGTAATCTTCACATTTATTTATCTATGCTATAACTTTGTAGTAGTAGACTTTTCATCTCAGAGGAATCACATTACTCTAAGTCAAATTAGGATTATTAAAATAGGAAAGGAAAGGAAATAATAGCATTGTTATCACCACAAGTCTGTTTATTTTGTGACAAGATATAACACTATACATTTTATTTTGATTATTTGATTGTTTGATATTGTTAAGACTTTAAAAAGAGCTATTTGGTTTACACTATAAACCAGAAGTTTTCTATCATGTCTGCTAATTTAAATTTTAACTGGGAGATCAAGTTTTAGGGCTCCAATCAAACTACTTGAGTAAAAATCTGTGAGGATTGGAAATGATTGTCACTAGATGTGAGCCCAAGTTTTTGATATGTGACATCAGATTTCATTAAGATAAATACAAATACTCAAATAGCCTAAAATGAAAGCTATAAAGGAAGAAGGGCATAGTTTTTATGTAAAACAATAGTTTGGAGAAAGAATAGAGGAAAATTGAGTTATCTATCTTACCCAGATAATGAGGTAAGTGTTGCCTGCCTGGTAATTCTGAGGAGAAACAGGCACTAGAACCTTAACTTCTAGGAGATCAGCATGGGCTGGGAAGATGAAATTACTATGGGGAGGAAACTGTATAAGAGAGCTTCATTAAGCAGTCAAAGATCACCCATCAGCACCAGATGCTAAAGGTAGGAAGTCCCACAGGAAGCAGGACAACAGCTTCAGTCAGTAGCCCCTATGTGAGTAATTGGTGCAAACATTGCCCATTCTCACCACAAAACATTACTGAGTCTCATCCTAAAGGTCCAAAGTGGGTATTCCCCTTTGTCAAAGACCTGAGATGCATACAGACTCATTGGTTCAGAGGGCTGCAAGATGAAATGGAAAGGTTCCAGGATCTATATCTGGGTAGGAATGAGCCCTGTGAAAACCAATAATGGTCTCTTTTTTTCTGGACAACTCTATAATCTCATAGAATTGTATTCATAAACTTTTGTCTGAAATCTGCTTTAGCTTTCCATTTTACATTTTAATTATAATTGTTCAAATATATATCAGCACTGATATTTTCCAGATTAACCATTAAGCATCATTTGTAATAAAGTGGATTATAATAGATTACTGAAGACATAAATAAGATTACTCTTTTTTGATGATTCTTCATAATGACTTATAGGTATCTCTTTAGCTACATATATAGATAGATTAAACTGAGTAAATGTAATGAAAGGTTTTTATTTCAGCTATTTTTCAGTGATTTTTTTTACCTTCAGAAGAAAGGACTAGCATGACTTTCTAAATATTTATTTTGCTAAGCTTTATTGAATAAATGCCCTTTGTGTTTTTATACCCTATTTCTATTTCTGTTATCAGCTGATATTATTTCATTCATCTTAGTTCATGCTTTACCTGAAAGTATTCAGTAACACTGTACAACCATGGGTAGTGGCTGGATTGTCCTTTAGCCATTTTCTAAGTGGTTAAATTACAGCTCTCATTTCAGGACACTACAGAGAAGCAACATGAATTGATGACCTTAGACAAGATCTTGGTTGACTGTAGTCCAGAAGCTCATTATTCAAGTAATCCATGAACAACAAAGGTAAGTGTTTACTTTAAAGGCTATAAGATTATACTTTTTCAAGACAAATAAGTGGGTTCAATATAATCCTCTGTAATACAACCGGCATACTTATCTATCATCTCTATAAGTCCACGTTTGAAACTATAGACATGGAAAATGCACCAGCTTTTTCCAGGTCAAATCAGAAAAAAAAATTCAATATGTGGACAATGTGAAGATGTTTGTTTCTTTTAGATGCTATTTGTTCCTGGTATGTTTCTTTTGCACTGTGACTACCAAAGGAACAAAACTGCTTTTAGGTTAAAAGGGGGATATTTCCATTTTTCAACCAGCCTGAATTCAGAAATGTTTAAAAAGAGGCTGGAAATAGGCACATTACTTACATGTATATTACACATTTTTTTTTACTATAGTTATTGCTGTAGTACACAGTCTGACCTTCAGGTACGATGTACTCTTTAGGATCACAGGCTCTCATAAGTGCCTACTGTAGCTTGGATAAGTGTCCGAAGGGTGCTTACATTAAGGCTTAGTTTCTAGCCTACATATGGCTCTATGGAGAAGTGGTGGGATCAGTAAGAGTTTGGGCATAGTGGGAGGACATTGAGTACCTGTGCCTTTGAAGGAGATATTGGTAACTCAACACTTTCCTCTCTCTCTCTTTCATATCCTGGCTGCCATGAGGTGAGCAGCTTGCTCTGATATGTTCTCCCACCATGATATGCCTAGAGCAACAGAGCCAACCAATCATGAACTGAAACCTCTGAAACTGTGAGCCAAAATAAAGCCTGTCTTCCTTATAAACTGATTATCTTAGATGTTTTGTCACCGTGATGGAAAGCTGACTGCTCAGTAGCCCAAATTCTAGAACTCAGAAAGAGCCAGCCAATCAATGGCTTTCTCTTATGGAATAGGGTATGTCTCTTGAGCCTCTCTAACACAGTGAGTAGAGTGGGTTTAGAGTTCACCTTTGTTTGCTCCAATCTGCACTAGGTCGCTAAGTTCTTCTCATTCTCAAATAACTAACTCTTGCCCAAATACTATCTTTGACATAGAGTCTTTTATTTCTAAATTACTCTAATTAAAACCTTATCTCATCACTTTGGTTTTGCTTGTATGATTGTAAAATAATCAAAAAACAATCAAAAAACAGCCTCACAATTCAAAAACTAAAATCATGGCACTGAACAAAATATCCTTAGGAGCCCAGACCCCTCCACACTGATTCTTCCCAAAATGGAAACAGAGCTGTTTTACTGCTTGTGTATAATTAATAGAGTGATGGTCCTGAAAGGACACATTTCTATATTGAAAGAACTCATGGGGTCTCCATAAAATTGAGTGAAAAATACTCACATTAAAGAACATACTTATGAATTTTTTTATTTTATCTTATTTTATTTTTTGTGATGCTAAGGATTGAATACAAAGCTTCATGCTTGTTAGATGAGGGTCCCACCACTGAGCTATATTCCCAGCCTTCTCATGCAATTTAAAAATGCAGGTGACAAAGAGAAGATTCTGGAAGTCTGACACCTAAGGAAATCCTGAATCATACCATTACCAGACTCCTCAAAAGCAAAACTGAGAAAGGAAGTAAAGGATCAGTGGATACTAACAAAGTTATTTTCAACATAAAAATTTATACCCATTCACATTACCACGTATGAGTGAAGTAATTAATTAGGACATTTTAATACATAAAAACTCTTGAAAACATGTATTCCCTTCCATACTCTTTCTTTAGGAGATATTGCAAAATATGCTCCATCCGAGCAATGGTTAAAGAAAAGAAAGAGGAAAGTGTGAGTTCAGAAAGTAAAGGATCAACACCTGAAGAAACAATGGGAATTTTCTAGGTGACAGTGATGAACAGGACTCTTAGGATGACAGCACCAAGAAGCCATAGGGGCCACTGGTATAAATTAGAAGTTAGTAGTAGAAAGATATTTGAATAAAATGTTAACTAAAATGAAATAAAATTGACAGAATATTTTATATGTTTTAATATTCATCGGTGGTTTATTTTCTGGAGAAGTTTGAGTCTACATTAGAGAGAGAGAGATGTAGAAAACTTAGGAAAAAAACCCAAACAAAACCAAAACAAAAATAACAACAACCCAAACAACCAAACAAATGAACAAACAAAAACAAATAGGTACTCAGACAAAGAAAAACAAACTAAGTTTTATTTTACAGACAGGAGATTTACTTCTACCACTACTAATACTATTGTAAACCTGACTACTTCTTTAAATTTTAAAATGTAACTTAACGGAATTGGAAGGGTAGGAGAAACAAAAGACAAAAGCACTGCAAAACTTTTGTATTCCTGTTTTTAAAAAACAATTAAGGAAGCAAGTGTATGGTTACATATGGTTTTCATATATTCAACAGATACAATGCAGAACTCTTGAAGTTTATACTTTGCCCCTCCATTTATTGAGAAAATACTTAATATTTTAGTGAATGGATGCTTCTATGTTCTTTATAAAATTAGGGAAATTCTATGATACACAACATATAAAGCACGACCATGTAAGTGGTCAATAAATGTTAGCTGTGATTTGTTATATTTGCATGCATTTATATGTAAATTAGCAATGTAATTCAGGGTGATTCATTTAACACCTTAGAGAAACAAGTTTGTGTCCAGATTGGCTGACTTAATCATAAATGAGTGAATTTAAGGTTAAGTAGCATGAATATAAAAATAAATTATTTCTGGACTGGAGCGGTGGCTCAGCAATTGCAGTGCTTGCCTGGCATGCATGCAAATGTGGGTTTGCACACCAGCACCACATACACAACGAAGTGTCAGAGCAATGAAAACCACATGAAAAACTAAATAAAAATTACAGCCATTCTGGAAAGCAGTGTAGAGACTCCTCAAAAAACTAGAGCTGAAACTACCTTATGACCCAGCTATCCCACTCCTGGGGATTCTCCCAAAAGAATTAGAATCAGTGAATTATAGTGATGTGGCTTCCTCAATGCTTATAGCAGCTCAATTTACTATAGCTAAACTATGGAACCAACCCAGATGTCCCTCACTGGATGAGTAGATTCAAAACTGTGGTACATATATACAATGGATTTCTACTCTGCTATTATTAGAGAGAACGATATCATGGCATTTGCAGCCAAATGGATGGAGATGGAAAAATTATGCTGAGTAAAATATCCCAAACTCAAGAGACTCAAGGGCTGAGTGTTTTCTCTCATATGTGGAAGCTAGAATACAATTAGAAACAGCCTGAAAGTTGGCTATGCTAATAATAACCTCAACATGGGCCAATTTTTACAGGAGGAGGGGGGAACCTTGCCTATGATGCTGGGGATTGAAGGGAGGGGGGCAGGGAGTGGGAATAGGAGGGATATCAAGGCAGCAGGAAGGAGGGAATAGGGTGGTTATCAACCCAGTGAGGAACCTTCGACTTCCATGAGAAGCCCAACTAATACAGGGGTAAAGTAGGAGAAACATGTGATCTGGGGGAACTCAAAGTAGGGAGATCATGAACTGGCATAGCCTTGGTTTCCAAGTGTTCATGAATGTGTGGCAATGATTCCTTCCTATATGTAAATCTATGTTTAATGAACAAAAAAAATTGATTCTCTCTCTTTTTCTCACTGTCCCTCTTTCTGAAACAAAACAACACAAAAATTATTTCCATGGTTTCACATCCCA